>OMLB01064205.1:12795-28326 GCA_900302555.1 Myripristis jacobus | reverse complement strand
TTAAAAATTAAATAGCAAGCATCCCTATACTCAAAATTGTAAACACCACAGCAAACAAGGAGAGATGAGCGTAATACTCATCAGCTGCATTAAGAAATGTCATTGTTTCTATGTTTGAAAATATAAGTATAAAAAGAAACCTGGCAGCACTACCCAGCCTTTGTGACACTATATCTATTTTTTTATATTTCCATGGTCCTAATGAGAGTATGGAAACACCAACTCATTGTTGGCTTCACTGCGTTGGAATGTACTTTGCTGCCTTAAAGGGGCATAACGGAGGCGATGATAGCCGTGAGGTTCAAGAGGTGGACTTGTGACTGGACTGAAGCCAGTTCAAACCCCTGGAGTGTCTGGGACAGTGTCCCTGGGGAAAATGAATGAGAATCATTCTGTCTTGCCTCAGCAACTACAATTGTGCCCTTGAGCAAGGCACATAAGGTACGGCTGCCCCAGTGGAGCCACTCAGCGGCTCCAGTGGGAGAAGGCGGTCGGACTGGCTAGCTGTCCCGTGTGAGTGTGAAACAAGGCGTGGCTGGAAGACGGCTGCTGTGCCCTGACTAAAAAACAGAACAAGAGGCACTTCAGCCACTTATTGTCCTAATGACCTTCCATAATCATCATGGGATAACCAACATAACCGGTTATGCTAATAAGATTAGATTTTCAAAGTATTTCACATTGAAAACATAGTTGTACAACTTAGCCTCACACTGTTTTAAGGAAACTGTACTTCTTTTGCACAACTGTCTGATGAACTGTTGAAACCAAAGTCTAAGGTCTGAATATTTATGCGTGGGATTTTGGTAGTAAATTCTTGCTTATCTTTTAATAGCAGCAGAGTCATATTTCTCACATTCCTCTTTTAAAGTAATTTTTTAAGGACACGCAGTAGTGAAATGAAGTTGACTCTAATTTCCTCTCTAACAGCACATTTTCATCAACCCTATTTGTAAATGCATACTCCCAGTGAGTTAAGATTACTTGCATTTTCCCAAGGGTGAGGTTCTTGTTATTGTTTGACCATATGTAAGATTAGTTGGTATGACAATGTGGGTGAGGCTGGCTTGTCCACAGCAGGACAATGCTAGGCTAAGGTTGTCAAGGCTGAGGTTATGAGTGACGCCACTCTACAATGAATTACAATGCTAGTGAATAAATCATGAAACTCAAGAGGCGGGCAGAGTCGTGGGATGTGAGAAAAACAGCTGACAGCGGGAAGAATGGCTGTAAGAGTTTCAATCCTGTGGAAAAATGGATTGTTGAGAAAGAGAGAATGGTTGAGAAAGTGATTGCTTGTGGGCTTAGAAGAGGCCAAAATGCAGCTTGTCCTATCAGACTGCACCAAAACTACATTAAAGCTCCGATTTTAAGATTAAGATTCCAGGTGAAAGAGACTTAAAATGACGGATGATATTATGTTAGGGTGCTTTGCTGGTTCTGTCAGCTTAGTGTTAATAAGTCAACGCAAAAAGGCTGCAGTCAAGAAATGACAGCCTGGGCAAAAGGCTACAGATATAAAAAGCACTATCTGACCCTGATCTTGGACCTGAGGGATTAAACTTCAGGAGTAGAGACAATTATTGTGTATTGGAGCACAGGGATGTCTCCTCTAATCAATGAGCATAAATGAATTTAAATGAACTGGTTGTGGAGTGACCAAAACATGTCCAGAGGTGGTCAGGGACACATTTGTAGTGAGAACTCTGATGTGTCCTGATGCATCTCCAACACCATCGGAAGATTGTCTGTTCACTTTGTCAAAGGAAGGAGCATGTGATGTTTGTTTTTGCGGTGAGATGATGGCACCTACGTTGGGTAATCCTAAAGACAGAGTGGTTGGGCACAACCGCTTCATGAATGGGTCAGGGACAGGGAATGGGATGGATGGGTAAGGAGCAGAGGAATTAAAGCAAGAGAAGAAAAAGCAAGAGAAGAAAGCAAAGACGTAATTCTGAAAGGTCTGAGGTCCATCACAAATCTGACCACAAGGACAGGCATTTGAGACACACGATAATGCTAGGGAGTAACAATCTGTCTCAGCTGTCCACTTCTGATTGGATCACCCAAGATGAATGCTAAGTAAAAGACTGATGTGGTGTGAGCCTCAATGCAGGTAGACAGCTCGACCTACCCAGCGATGCAAGAATTCCCCTAATGGAAGAATCAAACAGGTAATGCACCAGATCAAAGTTGTGTGTGGTAAATGTGACCCAGATTGGTTTGAACCTATGCACTGGATGATCACCTTCCTTGGTGGCCTCAGTCAAGTCTTATTTGCTGCAGGGGTCCAGTATGCACATTGTCATTTTCAAACTGTTTGTGACAGGCTACTCTGTGTTTGTGAAAAGACAGGTGTATGACTGGAGACTGCAGGTGGAGAGACTCAAGGATGTCATGTTAAATATGGATGTGACCTACGCTGCCCTGTTGGATCTGAACAGATGAGACAGTAAAATTGGAGCAGTTATTTAGTGCAGACCAAAATAAGCCTTGCCTCTCGGTTGGCACAGAAAACAAGGATCAGATATGTTTGTGAATGAGTGACTAATGGGCAAAGTAAGCGATGAATGAGTTTGATCATGACCTGTAAACCACAGAGGAAGGTGCTGTGGTTTGGCAAGCCCTTTGTGCGGCGTCACTGAGAGATGACAGGGTGTAGGAGGTGGTTCGCAGGAATATCAGGTCTGTGTCGGGTGTAAGCTGAGCCAGGAAACAGGTGCTTCCTCGTGGAAATTTTGGTCTGAGGCCAAACCATTAAGATCTGAGAGGTACACCTTGAAATCAAAGACCACGAGATAATGGATGGGTTTGGAAGACAAAGAGAGCGAGAAAGGCAGAGTATGGGCCTTCAATTATGGGGAAGCTCAACTTGCTAAAGGCAATGTTCAGGTTTTCTTTCTATCCTGCTCTGATACATGCCAACCCATTTCTGCACTTTGCACTGAGGAGCTCAAATCCTCCTATTTTGTCTCATGATTGCTATTTACCAAATCACAATCTTGCTCCTTAGTATTCTACTGCGGCTGCTGCAGTGGAGTTGTTGTACAGAAGTAAATCGATGGTTTCCAAGGCTGAGGCAAAGCATAGTTCCTCAATGAAACTGATAACAGCAGTCAACGTGACCTTCAAAATCTGCTGTAACTCTTTGCCTTTTGACACAGTGTGGCAAGCCCAAGTGGGTGGGGTTGTGTGTGTGGTGTCTCGCTCGTCCTCTCCCCTCTCTTTTCCACAAAGCGTGATTTTATCATGGGCCTCCGGTGTGTCTCTCCGAGAGGGCGGGGCTGCGTCTATAAACCCCTGTGGAGTCCGCCAGTTCTCTCTCTTCTTCCCATTCCCGGCCCGGCCCTGCAGCTCACCTGTTGTTCCTCTTTGTCTTAGATTGCATCCAACGCTCACACACACAGCCATGCACCCGCACACACTGCTGACCTTCTATATCACAGATACAGGTTGTATTTTGTTATCGTTGGTTGGTATTGTCCGCCTCTGTTAAATAAATATTATTTGCCGGTAACATTCCCTCTTTTCCGCGTTTTGTTTGTCAGAGAGCTGAGCCAGCTCTGACAATAGTTTGTGTGAAAATCTGTCTCCTGATCTTACACTGAGCCGCAGTCGGTGCAATCTGAGCCAGCTATTATTTTTACTGCCATACCATAAAAGAGTTGCACGGCATTCGTCATAACAGACAAGTGAAAACTAGTATAGCATGAAATACCTGTATGTCAGATGTGCGTGTGTCTTGAAAAGGAGCATTATTCTGCCTTTTTTTTTTTTTGCAACAACCAATCAAGATAGCAAACAGTTTGAAGTAGGAAGAGGTCAAAAGTAATAAGTGATAAGTTCTGGATGACGTCATAAATACTGAGTGATCAGATTACCGGATTTGGCTGAAATGTAATCTGTGTGATGATAAAACTGGGTCAGTCAGTCATTATCACTACATATTATGTGACAAGATCTAATGACGTCTGTGATTGTTTTAAATATCAGAGAAGATTACATGGGCTGGTTATTTAGGATTCTGCGACATTTTCTCAACACTGAGCTTTAGGTCTGAAGATTTTCTACCTCTAATACTTTAACAGTGAAGCTGTAATCTATTAGTTCCATGTGTCAAAATGATCAGTTATTTATTGTATTGGTTGTGCTTGTAGTGTTCATAGTAGTCATGTCATGATGTGTTTGAGCTCAGAATGCAGAAAGTGTTATACATTTGCCAGACTGCGGTCATTTGATTTGATCATGTCATTATATTTCATGAACAGACGGGCCTCACATCGATGGGTTATAAAGGAATCAAACGAAATGATTAAAAAAGTACCAAAAGGTGTTGTTGGTTTTGATTTGTGCTGAAGTTTGCCATTTTACAAGATTAGTACAGTGCGGCAGGTTATGTAGTGATAAGTCTTACTGGGCATAAGAATTTAAATTAGCTGCTGTACGAAATGAAACTCATTTTCAGTAAAGCTGGATAGTTTTATATGTGAGTGATAGTTGTAAAAATGAGTGATAGTGACAAGTGATAGTTTTGACTGACTGGTAGGGACTGGACCTGTTCCTTTTTCGAAAGAGGGGCTTGTCACATAATGTTTCAAGTGTCTTTATGCAGTGGGCAAAAGTAAAAAGAAAACTGTTTTGGTTTTTTTTCCCCAGGGACTTCCAGCATGTGTGTGCACTTCTGCTTTTATCATGAGGACAACTTCTGTATTTTATTCCCAGGTTTACCCTGGTGTGCTTCTTAGATTACAGTATGAAATTAAGAAATGTCACTGCTATGCTATAATGAAAATGATGTTTAAAGTAACCGAACTCAACTAGTGAAACTTGACTCTGGCTCCTTGTTGTGACATCCAGTGCAGCAAATTCAATTATAAATTCCAACATTCTCATGAGTCCACATTGTTTGAGCCTCTTTAGGGTGACTTTGGGCCAATATCATGTTACTGAGAGAGCATTCATGTTGATTCAACTGATGTTCCTAATTTTTCAACCACAAACGGTGAACAGACAGCCAGATATTAGGATTTAAACTCTTCAACTCAAAGATCTAGACCACTTGGGCTAATATCCATATACAACATTTCAGTGGAACATTTGAGTCCATTAGTTAACCCATTAACCAAGCTTGCTCATGTGAACAGTGAGTCCTGAAGAGGGACATGAGGGAGTGCAGGATATACCAATGTCCCTTTGTGCAGTACCATGCTGTGTAATTAGAGACAGTACACACTTATACAATAGCAGATAAGGTAGAAAGCCAACACCCTGATGCATGTAACCCAGGCAACACTGCAGTATTTATCATACTGTTTGCAGCATTTTGCAAACACTGACTCATGGTTCATGCGCAAACCTCTCATAGTGATATGTGCTTGAGACAAAGCCGTTTTTTCTTCCCTTCTCTGTTCATATTAGTTTAAAATACTATGTGGTAAAAACTTCCAGAAGGCCCAGCATGATAACACCAGACTGATATTACATTGTAGCATGAGAAATTAAAAGGCTCTGGGTCACACAAGGGCAATTGCAGATTATAGCAGAGGTGCAACTATTGTGCACAATTATCAGTCTCTGTGAAAGCCTGTTAGGATTACAAAGTTATTATTCCTCTCTGTTGCAAAGTCTGTTTATCAACAGTCAAATATTTATAAGATGACACTGCTAACATCATGACAGACTAACAAAAATACAAAGTAGGCGTTTTTACTTGGTTCAGTGACAATGCAAACATATGTGGTTCAGATGGGGATCCACAAGCTGTGGACACAATGGCTTTCCCACTGGTGTATTTTTCCTGTCACTTTCACAGATAATTGCAAATAGGAACATGGCTGTCAATAAAAACATCCTTTTACCATCTCAGGTAATGCATAATTGAATGTGACAACATTCTCATTGATCTTGAGAGCTCATAGTTCAAAAACTCATAAAACAAACAAAGAAACAAAAAAAAAACATTTCACGGAAAATAAGGCAAGTATCGACTTCTGCATAAAAACAAGTGAAAAACAGTGAGTTTTCCCTTTAATCTTGTATGAACCAGACTGCAGGCTGAAATCCTAAACCATTTCTGTCCAAGGCATGAACTTTCTACTGGAATCCGGTGCACTGCAGATGATAGTGTTGCATAATGCAGGGTTGGGCTTGATGTCTTAATAGTGCTACAAACTAAATACTTATAGGATGGAATGCAATACTAAACTCCAGATGAACTGTCTTAAATGCAAATGGGACAACCCTGGGGCAGTTGAAATTAATGAGAGCAGCATCAAAAGTGAGTCAGTCGTTTATTAATATGTATTTTAGAACTTGCCAGCAATATTATGCACTCCAGCAAACTTGGCTACTTGCTTAAGTTTTTATACAGTAATACTGCCCCGAGTCCTGAACGTGAATTATTGTTATTGAGATAGCAAATGTAGTGAAAGGAAATTATGCCCCTGGCCAGAAAACAGAAAGGGTGGACCAAGCAGTATGCCTTGGACTGAGGTATTTTTTTGGCCTGAATGCTGTCTCCCAGGCAAGGTTAAGATTACGTTTATGGTTAAGATTACAGCTGCCTTACAGACAACTTTCAGGGCAAAAAGTACCCTGTGCTGTGACTTGTATCTGTACGCATTGTTTCATGATGTAATGCTTCCCTCTAGTGGGGAGCAGATAAAACTTAGAAACTGTGCTGTAATGTTAGTTAACATTTAATGTTTCCCATTTGACCCATCTTTGTTGTGATTAATTACAGATTTAAAGCCATATTTGTTTTTAACTGGCTTTTTTTTTTTAAACCCCCCAACACTGATGTATACAATTTTACTCTCTGCATCTTAAATAAAAGTTTTTATTGTGATTCATAATAACCTGGAATAACATACCACTCCAGAGGATTCGATCCATGGTTTTTATTGGAATGCTTTACCTTATCAGCATGTGACAAATAGCCAAATCTGTGCAAGAACTGTATTGCACCACAATCTCCTGCGATCCAGACCCCTTCAAGATCATCTATTCAAGCGTCACATTTGTTATATACAACTGAGGTCGCTTCTAGACACTCACACGTCCAACTTACATGACCGGGTAACAGACATACACAACTTTTCCCCAGGAACACTTAAGGCACACACACATACACTGTAACAGAGATATTTAACATAGCACACAAATGTGCAGAGCTTATGGCGACAGTCGTGTTGTTGTAATCTGATGCTCAACGAGAGGATCTTTGCACCAACTTCCAACAGAACCGCGCCATGAAGAAACAGCTACAGTATTAAGCTCACAGACAAATGATATTCTTTACGTGACCTGTGATAGCTTCTTAGTGCTTAGCGTGATGTAGACAATATATAGCTGTGTCGGTAGCTTAACCGTGATGCTATTTTTACTTCTAAAAATACTCAATAACCATACCATGTACTAGAAGGCAGGTGCCGGGGGTGGAGGGGCTGGGTGAGAACCAACTACACGTACAACATGACAGGAACAGAGATAAAGAGTGGTTCAAAAACAGAATGAGGAGGCGTGTCGGCATGGAAGAAAGAGAAAAATGTAGTATCCAAGTATTAAGGAGGGAGAGGGAGAGAGAGCCTATGCTAGACAACGTTTACTGACAATGTGTCACACTAGGCTTTATTAGTGTTGTGGGCGGATGTAGGGCAAGCCAAATTTGTTTCAGTGGCTTCAACAAGAAACTTTTACATTGGTCATAATTAATTTCTAACTTTTGGATCAGTGATGCACAATGAAAGGGGTTCCACTGGTGGTAATGATCTGCTTTTCTTGGTTGATCTGCTTCCAAAAAAAAAAAAAAAAAAAGAAAAAAAAAGAAAAGAAAAAGTGCACTGTTGTCCTGCAGTGTCACTGAAGGACAGTGCAAACACAACAAAGTCAGAGAGGGGAACTAGCACGGACACTGAAAACGGTGGCTTTATTTGGAACTGCTTTTCCTATTTTAAAAAATCTCTTGTTATCTGATACCCAGACTGTAGCAGTGGAAACATGTTTTGCCAGCAACGGCAGGTCGTATCCAACAACTCTAAGCATTTATTTTTTTACTCAAGATCACATATGGAAACACTGACAATGATCTATGTCTCTCCTTTTTATAAAACCTACGCTGGAAATAAATCTCATTTTGTGTACATCAATAGAATCATAGCTCATTTGTTGAGAAAGTAATGCTTCTGGAATGTGTGGTCTATGACTCTTTTTTAGCATTTAGGCATATTAAAAAATAAATAGCTTATGTTATTTTCATTTACATGTCATGATAGATTTGTATGGATCCATGTGGCGAAATAGTATTCCACAAATGTGATGTGACAGATGTGATTGAAGCCATATATGTGAGGATGATTACAGTTTGCAGAAGCTTTGTTATCACATACCTACTTCCATTTATGTAACATCACTTATGAATATGTACGAATGCGTGGTTTTTGCTGATGCTTGCTCGCGCTTAAGCCAGAAACTTTCGCCCACGTCCTACACCAGTGATGCATGTCCAGTGATTATTAATATTTACAGTGTTTGGACGCAGATAATAGGAATGTCATGGCATCGTGGAGCGCTGTCAGACTTTTCTTGCACAAAACGAATCAAGTTTGAGTTGACTATCCAGTTGACAGCTGGTTCCAGGTGACGTTGCCGTGGAATTGGGTTAGCTTAATAAGATTACTGACCTTGTACTTAGGAAGCTGATTTTCAACAGCAAATCTATACTATGCAAAGTCAATACTATATGTAATACTATACATAAGCAAATACCCTAAGCGACTCTGTGATCATGGTCAATGTGCATATGATTTTTACATGCCGCTCACTATTGGGCATGGCTGTGTTTTACACAAGACTGTCCAATTGTGAATGTCTTACACATCGCCCACTGTCATGCAGGATGTGCACTCTTCTGTTCTCTGCAGCAGCCTCTCTGCAAGCAAACTGTCCAGACTCAACGGTTTGGTGAATGTTGGATAATGCTCTGCCAACTGTGCTGCTGTTTTATGTTTCTCACTGTTAATTTTTATGTCCACAATGTTTTCTGCACTGGCGTTTGTGAATTTAATTTCTTGAGGGACAATAAGTGGTGTTGTGTTTCACTGTACTATACTGAAGGTTTATGAAGGAGATTCTTGCTACCCTTTTTTCAGGTGACAGAAAGAAATACTAGTTCCTAAGTGCATTTCTCCACATGGGGAACTCTGATTCTTTTGTTTTTGCTATCCAAAGGCCTACATAAGTATATATTTGTTTGTGCGTGTCACTGCAGTCTCCCACGATATCAGCATATTTGTGTCTGTGCTTCAGAAACGCCTAACCTTGATAAATCCTTTTCAACAGTGCGTTCTACTGTGATCACAGTGTCTAAGTCTGTAGTGAGGTCTCTCTCCCTCTTTGGCACCTCTCCACACCCAACCCTGAACTCATGAATGTGATCCCATGCTCCCTCTTGTGGACCCACCCATACCAGGGAGCCTTCTTCTCTCTCCCTCCCTCTCCTCCTATGAGTGAGCCCTCTCTCTCCTCGGGCCACCAGAGGCATGTCTCCCCACTCACCCGCAGCAGTAGGTGAGACATGCCTCTGGCTGAAAAAATGTTCTGCTCGGCCTCTCAGACCAGCGACGCCCGTCTCTCCTCTGGTGTCTCCTCCAGTATTTGCAGCAGCAGGTCGCTGAGGGGCTTGGCCACGGCGCGGTAGCCCGCTGATGTCAAGTGGAGGAAGTCGAACATGTCCTGTGGGCTGATGGTGCCATCGGAGTGGACAAACTCCCCTCCCACGTCCAGGAACTGAGCCTGGCCAAGCCGTGGCAGCCAGGAGCGCAGGAACCCGTTGACAGCTGCATTCTTCTCTCTCAGGGGGTTCGGCCGCTCACCTCGAGGCAACAAACCCTGAAATGAACAAAACATGTTTGTTTCATTGATGAATAGATTTGTGTTGTGTACATGCTCACATCAAAAGGGTACCTTGACAATTTGCATATTATTGGGCTGCTTTCCACTAAGATATCTTTGCCACAATAACCACGTTTCCATCAGCCCATGTGCATTTCACTATATCAAATAAAAAGCTTGAAGGAACCAGCAACTGTAGAATAAAATGCCATAAATGTTACCAAAAGTTTATGTCAAATGCCAATACTGTGTCGATCAAATGAAGGCAAAACTTATGAAAAAAAATCTCTAGAAATCCTTTGTTTCTAGTTTGCAGTGTTTCTAGTTTATTGTGGTTCTTACTCAAATTAATTACTATTCCACAAGACCAAGCTGTCATATGAAAAAAGCCTGCTGCTTGCATCGCCAATTGGTCCTGCAGGAAAACAAAATAATCAACACTTTTATTTTACTTGATCCAGCAAAGCTGTAAGTAGAATTAATTCTGTGATACAGCTTGCTGCTTTACAGACAACAGCAAGTTTCCGACTATTTGCCAAGGTATCTATCTGTGCAATGGCCCAGAGCAGCATGGATTGATATATTCTCTACAGTTATGCTTTTTCATGAACCGATGATCATATTTCTTCCCTGAAGCGTACTGCTTTTTCCAGCTTTCTCATAAGACATATTGGTGTCACGTTAACAAAGACTACCAAACAACTAGTCTGGGTCACACACTGTATGTCACAGCTATTTTCTGCTGGTCAAAGACTTAATTTAGTAATTCACCTCCAAATCACGTACTGCTTTTTTTTCCCCCCTGTACTGCGTCATGTTATCACATTAACAGACCAAACCAATGATTCACTACAGTTTACTCACATCTGACGCTGCAACAAACCATTCTGCAAATCAGGCAGAGGCACAACATATAGGCCTAATCATAATCCCTCCATTTACAAATTTGAATTTTAGGTGTAAAAAAAAAAAAACACCTTGTAATGTGCTGCTTCTGTGGCTAACAAAGTCGCCACCATTCTTAAACCACAGAACTGAAAACTAGCTGTGTAAAGCAAATGTTTCTCCAGGGACTATTTTCTAACGGAGAGACCGTTTCACTCTGCCCAATTTCAAGTCATCAAAACACAATAGTGCTGCTGCTTTTATGAAAACTAATGTGGAGGACTGTATTACAGTACTGGAATACTGGAGTGAACAAAGTCTGAAGCCTCTGAAAGGTCCTTTTCATATCGTAGTGGAATGAATGGAAACCTATGGCTGGATAAAAGGGAGGAAAAATGATATCGAAGTTCAAAAATACGACTGCTGACTACGGGAAACAATTAGCAGAGACATAAAATAAACACATTTTGTAGTTATTATGCTAAACATACAAAATAACTGGTATGACCCTTTAAGAGTCCACCACTTTTAGCATCTTAACACGCGTTATTATGTGCCTTTAGGGGAACACGTCTTATTCTCTTGTTGTTTCTGTTCTTCAACAAAGAATTCTGACAACGCTATAAATGATTTTCAATTAATCTGTGTGACTTTAGTTAAACAAATATATACTCTAGGCATGACAAATGCTTGAAGAAAAATAGATCAAAACATGGACCAAGCCGCCAAATATCAGGACGCCCCCTAACACACGGCTGGTGTAACGCAACACAAGACGATAAACCAGAACAACTTACCAAGACAACGATCTTCGCCTTGGGGAGGCGCGAGGTGAGCAGCTGTGCAATAGCAAGAACTCCCCCTGCCACTTGCTCTGCTGTGTGCTCGTGATTGTTGGTTCCTACCCAAACCACCACCACCTGGACAGGAGCACAGACAGAGGCACTTTGTTTAGTCTCACTCGGCAGGAACACACTCACTCTGTGTGGTAAAACACAGCAACATGGTGTTGGTTATTCTGAATTAGTGTTTTCTCATAGCGCCAATCCCCAATGCCCGGAGAGCACTGCGAGCTGACTGATCAGCTGCCGCTGAGATACTGTGTTTTGTGTTCTGACCTCAAAGGCACTGCTAAGTTTAAATTGTTGTTCTCGACAACAATTTAACAGGAGCAGAGATCAAACTATGCTGCTTCAAGTGCTTCACTATCAAGATCTACAGTTATAGTTGTGTCTTTAAGGGGTAGAACTACAAATTCACCAGTGTCATCACATTCATATGTGATATCGCTGTGTGTGTTTAATCAAATTCAACCATCTGCACAACGGAAGGACTCCTGAATTGAGGTATTGAATGATTATGAAACATTATAATGTTCACGTTGTAAAATTGCTGACATGTACCCAGTAAGCAACTCTAACTGAATGATAGCTTTTCTAAAATTACTGGCAGCAGCTGTACTTGATTCAAGTGAAATTAGTGAAATAGTCTATATCTATATGGTGATTTGTATGAAAAAAGCATGTTTATGCTTTTGTAACAGCAGCCTAGTCCCAGTTGTGCTGACTGCATATCTAATCTAAAAAGCATTAATCCATGACTCTTTACTGCCAAAGATAAATGCAACATAGTACCCCAGGCCTATGAAGTTTTAGTTTTTAAAGAGAAAGGGGAGACAGACAGGAGGGGAAGTGGGAGCTTAACATTGGTTATATATGCTTAATGCAGTGAACATGTATAGACTGTATACATCAGATTTTAGCTTTTTTTAAGTGATGTTTATCTTGAGAAGGTTGGTGGGTCACTATATCGATTAAGGGAGTTTGTGGCTTTTGTCGCAAATGTTAACATCTAATAGCCTGCTAATCATCTGAGTGACTTCTAATGTAATCATCACTCCTCTTTAAGCATGGAAATGAAAACCTCCAGGAATTTCCCCACTCTGCAGGGTTTAATTTTCCCCTCTCCTGCCATTAATAGTCTTCCTCTCCAGGTCGGCGCAGGCTTGTCTCACCTTGGGCCGGATGTTCTCCAACTCTCCGTTCTGCAGCCTCCACAGCACATTACAGGTGGTGTCGCCGCCTATGCCGAAGTTTAGAGCATGAAGAGGAGAGAACAACTCCCTCCAGATCTGTGAATAATATGAAATCAGTGATTCCTTCCTTAAATGCTAACAAAACACACAAATTTCTTTTTGGTTTTGCTCACAGGGTTTTCTTTGCCACCATCTCTGAAACCTCAGGAAGTCAAAGCAAACCTCTTCATGCATGCAATTAAAATCAATCAATCTACAGCACTTGGCATGCACTCCATCATAAACACAGCAGCTCCCACAGCATGGCACATAATTGCCTTTTGCAACTGCCATCTCCTTTTCTGACTTAGAAAAGCATTCATTATTGATCCTGTGCAATGCTCAAGTGTGTGCCTGCTACCACACAAGTGTGTGTAAAAACACACAAGTTAACATGCATGATAAATGATGCAGGCACACCTTGGTCGAGTCAATATTAAGATGCTTCACGCCTTGTAGTTTTGCCAAAATTGGACTGGTAGTGATTATGGCCTTTCAAAGTCTGAGATTTTGAGCTTTATTTATAGCATCCCTACCACGCAAATTAGTGTAATTTGTTAAATTGGCAGAGCACAATGCCAAAATACATCACTTCCAAGCTTCATCAACACTGGACCAGTGGTGTTTGAGATATCTCCATGGTGATAAATGATGGTGTGAAAGCAAACCACGACAAGTTCCCTGGATGCAGCCCATCTCTCTAGATCAGTGTGGTTCACAATGGAAGACTGCAGACAAAAGCAGCGCCACAGTTGCTATTTTCTGCAGCGTCTTGGCAGAAATCCTCTTATTTTGTTATCAGTGCCACATCGCTTTAGTCTTGCTGAACATTCTGAGAAGTATACATTCACCAAAGCTCAGAAATATACACACAGGTAGTGCAACTGGCGTGTGAACACTCAAACGGCCATGTGTGGGAAAAACAATCATCTTCTCTCACCTCATACTGCTGCATGAGCTGTACCATCGAGTCGCCCACGAAAAGCACGTCTGGTTCGGCATCCTTACACTCCTGCACAAATCTGGTATGCTGCAAAAACACAAAATGATCATCGCGGCGCTTCAATACAGGTGAAGGGAAAACTTCTCATATGCTGAATAAATGCAGACAGCATAAATGTGTATCTATGATTGTGCAATGACTGAAATCAATATAATTCAGTGATTTTGCTCCACTGAGTCAAGTTAGGTGTATCAGAGTTCACCACTTTCTCTTGTGCGTTCCCTAAAAGTTAGCACCAGGATAATGTCTGGTCGCCTTTCAAGCCAGATAAGATCCGACAAGCTCATAACAGCAGAAGACACGTCTGGTGTCCCATCTGACGGAGAGCTTGGGATAAGGAAGGCGTCGACAAAGCCGTCTCAGTCCTATCAGCTTTGGAGGATTAACCTCGGTGGCATTTCTGCTGATGACCCTTCCAAGACGTGCCACCAAACAGGCTGCACAGGGTGGCATTACAAGTCTGGGAGTGTGTGTGGTTCATACGTGCATGATTGTGTGTGTCATGATCCATGATACATGAGGTCATCGATGACTTGTGTTTTTGACACTGATAAAATGTTATAGACAACCCTTGTGTGCTATAACTATCACCACCTGCACCAACTTGTGATCCATTTTTAGCCATCAACAGATCAAGACGGCATAAAATATTGCGCATAAATACCTTGAACCCCACAACTGAAAATTTGCCCCTTGCTATCATTGGTTTAACCAGCTTGTAACACAATCATTAACATCAATGGCCAGTATTTGATGCAAAGTTAATTGTGGTAGAGTTGCCTAAGAAAATGTGCCATTCATATATTCCTTAGACAAAAGGGTACTGCTTGACGAGTCAGTAATAAGTGTCAAGTTTCAGTGCTACTAAAGAGACTAAACAGTCAGAAATGTGAGTGATTTACATGTCTTAAACATGCATGCAGGTTGTAAACTGCGCGTAATCCGTGCTGGTTGGTTTCAGTACCTGGTCTGCAGGATCACTGTGAGAGCAGGGGGGAGCTGGATGGGTCTTATGCTGAGAGTAATTTAATTCTTGCTTGTTTTATTTCACTAGAGGCACATCAAGTTATATTCAAAGTGTAAGCACGCAGTGTGAGGACGGACTTCGCTGGGTGGGTAGAGCTCTTAACTACCTTATCTCTAAAAATGTAAAATCTGAGCTGTTGGTAGAAGTGAATAAAAGTATACTGTAGCTAATATGAATTTTGCACTAAGTATAAAACCTTTCTTTAGATTTACACAAAACAGATCTGCATCTTGAATAGGGCTGACCTATATATCATTAGTACCATATCATTATCTTACTGTCCATATTGTGCAGCCGTGATCTTGAGTCGGGATGGAGTAAGGTAGCTTACAAAAACTCATTTAAGGACAACACATGTGCATCGCCCAAGTGGTCATATTAATTCTGAATCACCTATTTAAAAAACTGAACAAAAGCTGATCTCCTCTGGTGGGAAACAGGAGGTTCAGTGAGTGAATGTTTTCCTGAAACATCAATACCAACCTGTGCCATCCACCGCCCGTCTCCTTGAACATCCTCTACAGGCTGTGGTGCCGCAGCTGGGTTCATGTCATCACCACTCATCCTGCAAGACACACACACACACAAACACACACACACACACACACACTCTCTCACGCATACACGCTCCATGCATGTTCGCCCAACATC
>OMLB01064204.1:66563-98876 GCA_900302555.1 Myripristis jacobus | reverse complement strand
ACCAAGGCTATCTTGGATCGCCATGTGCACTCAAAATGCTGGGCTAAAAACAACATCCCATCTGTTTTGGACTAGTGGGTAAATTCCTCAGTATTCATTTCAAAAGCAAATGATTCTACACCTCAGAAAGAGAAATATTTTGTCACCAACAGTCTTCAAATGACTCAAAGCTCATAATGTTCAATACCTCTGTTACCACAATCCTATAGGAGACTCATTGTAGGAGTAGGAGTCTCCACCTGTCTCTCCACCCTCTAAAACTAGCATTTCCTCAACACAACATTTGCACACAGTACATCTTACATACCTCCAACACCTACCTAACAGTTATGTCAAAGGAACAACTGGAACAACTCACAGGATTTGGCGGGAAGTTAGCTAGATAGCTTACAGGTTCGTAAACTACAACCTAGCTACATTCTGGTAATGCTAATTGGCCAATATATAGAAATGTGAAGCGAAATTTTCAAGATCCTTTGGTTTCTAAAAATTTTCTGTGTGAATCTTTCAAATGATATGTTTTTTTAATGATCAACAGAGCTGGCTGGATTCACTTGCCAGGTAAAGGTCCCCACCCTGAGTTTTCAAAATGGCTTTCAAGTGAATAAGGTTAGGAATGTATCTATGTTCCCAGTGTCCTAAGTTCCCAAAATCCTATGTTCCCAAGTCCTATGTTCCCAAGGTCCTGTTTTCCAGGGTCTTCTGTTCCCAAGGTCCTACATTATGTTCCGAGGTTCTGTGTTCTCAAAGTTTAATGTTTCCAGGGTCCTATGTTCCCAGATCCTCCTTTGGCTTCAGAGGGTCCTATGTTGTTTCTAGGGTCCTATGTTCCCCAGTTAACAAGGTTAACACATGGCAACCCAAACTTTAACACCGAACCCTAACCGTATCCCCAAATACAGAGCTGGGGAACATCTTTTCAGGTTCCCATTATGTCCATATAGAGCTGGGAAACATAGGGCCCTGGGGATGTAGGACCCTGGGAACATAGGGCCCTGGGAACGTAGGACCCTGGGAACATAGGAGCCTTTGTCATGTTCCCGTTATCTGTCATTTAAATCTGGGCAACCTAGAACATAGGAATGACTCAATAAGGTCTATACCGTCAATAAAAACCGACCTTACATCCGCAAAGACTTCGCTCATCCTCCCGCTCCCTTTACTCCCTTTTCCAGGATGTTTGCTCGCAGGAAGAAGCCCACATACTGGGACTACTCTATCAACTGCACTGGTAATGAGGCCCACCTGTCTGGCTGTAAACTGGGTGAGATTTTATCGAAGAAAACCAATGGGACCTGCAACGGAGGTATGCCTGTGGTGGTGAGCTGCGTTCCTGGCAGAGCCTTTTCCCCGTCTCCCATGGCTGGATTCAGGAAGGCCTTCCGACAAGAGGTAGGTCGCCATGGACCCGTCACTCATCACCCCCAAAAAACTGTTCATTCACTACATCTGCAATCCTCACAGTAAGTGCTGTTAGACTAATAGCAGAGTATAGCATGGCTGGAGATGTGGTAAATAAAAATGTAGTTAAACCTTGACCTCCAGTCACTGATCATCATAAGCGAAACGAACAACATTATATAAAAATCAGCAATATCTTCACAAAATAATTAATTTCTACTTTTTCCAATGCATGACAGTTTCATCACAATGCATCCAGATCATTCTGAAGCCAAAGCATCGACACACCAGTATTATCACATTTTTTTCCATGATTAATTTTACAGTCACTTGTAGAGGCCCACGGAAAGTTTTTCTTTCTTTCCAACTTTTCTGACCATTACTCAGCCAGACATTCAAAATTATCTAATAAACTGGCATTTTTCAGTGCACTGATATACTAAAATAACTGTCTTAATGAAGTATTTATATTCAGCATCTTGAACAAGCTTACTAATTAGTAGGTTCTGCACAGGTTTTTAAACAGGATGTCTGCTGTCAGGGATGAGAAATATTTCCTAAGTCCACCAAAGAGGTCTACAAACTGAAATGGTAAACAAAGTTCACAAAAGAAATGAGTGCGTTGGTTGAACCCTCTTCCGTCCAGTTCAGTGACTTTAATCTAGAGGATGGGTGATGAAATGTTTTGGTTAGACACATTGGCCAACATTGACATTCAGTCCTCAACACCCCTCTGTGAACCAGGCAGCTGCACACCCTTTGGATGTTTCTCATCAAAATGATTAATCATTATCTCTGGGTTTGTGGGAGGGACACGACTGATGCAGATACAGTGAAAATCTCTTGGGAGAGAGGGAGGAAGGAAACGCTGTCGCCAGATGAAAAACGTCTGTCCTGAGAACAACATATATTTTCCACAAAGTAAGCTTGGATGGCAGAGTGAAGTAGTGGTGAAAGGGACCAAAAATCGAGTCGGAGAAAGCCTGCAAACCCTTCTAAGTGTCCTTAAACAAGACAATGATGTCCAAGATTGCATTGTGAGGGCAATTTTCCTTTTTTTTTTTTTTTTACATGTCATGTACTTGAGCTAAGTGCTGTGATGCAAACAAGCCCCTAAAAAGAGCATTGTCCAGCAAATGGCCCCCTTCATCACCAAGTGCAAGAGCAAATAGCTTCAGCTGCAAGACTAATTCACCAAAGCTGGCACCCTCAGCCCCCTAAAGCCCATTTATAATTGGAGTGTTTTCTGGTCTGATCTGAGAATATAGGATGAAAATCCTCTTGACTTGCTGGCTGTGCTGCCTGTGTCTTGCAGCAATAATAGCAAGTTTGTTGAAATGGACAAACTCATTGTGCAAATTCTTCACACCATCTTTCAAATGGTCTTATGCACCACAGTAATTTGTGAGAATTGGTGTTGCAAATAACTGGTTTGTCAGGCGTGCTTGTTGTAGTTTCAGATCATTATGTTTTAAACATATTGTAATGCCACTGAAATAATGTGTATCAGATTTGATGCTGTAGACTTTAGAGGCAAATGTGTGCCATTTCCTTTGTGGAGTGCATTTCATCGAAGTGTCGTGGGCCGGTCAAATAAACGCATTAATTTAGATTCTTAATTTGTAATTTTTCTGGTGAATAGTATCACTCTGAAGTCACCACACCCTCTGAGTCCACCTGCCGGTGAGCATGTCTCGGCTGGGCCCAGCATCACTAAACAGAGGGACTGCATTTTACCAAATTTTTTAGTTTTGTTTTTTGCAGAAAAACTCATTCATTAATTAATCAATGTAATTTTCCATGGGTGAATATTTTATGGCAATTATTTAAAATATTTTAGGATACTCTGCACAAAATGCCAAGATTTGATTGGGGATTTAGTGCTGGGTAATAATTGTAAAAAATATCATGTGCATACCTCCTTATCCTGTCAATAATAGAAAAAAGATGTCACCATCATACAATAGAAATGTCAAGACGAAATGGTAAAAGAAGTAGCAATATATTCAACATACTTATGTAGTAATTTCACTATTTACTTTTTTCTGCCAATGTATTGAAAAGACCTCACACTTTTGAATGAATGGTGGTGAAAAAGCTGTGTAAGAAGGAAAGTGGTGGTTTTTATCATAGTTTTGAAAAATTGTTTTTCACATTTCAGGCTGAATAGAGTTGAACTTAGGTCGAGTGTTGGTCTGTATAGTTACCTGGGGGTTATATAAGGTTTCTAATAAGCAATGTTCCTAACTAGGAACCAAGGTGATCGGAAGCTTCCTTTCCAATAAAACATGGCCTGTTTTTTTGTCCGGCGCTGCAAGGCAGTGTTCCATCACTGCACACCATTAGTGAATAACACGATGTGGTCGTTCTGGTCATATGGTGTCTTGTTTACACACATCTTTAATGAGTGGGCTTGAATCCCAACCAGCTGTTGCTGTTCTGCGGCTGATCTCCCTGGAGGGTGACCAAGGAAAAAGAAGGTATTTTGCTATTGGAATCAATAAAGTCTGACATGACAAGACAAGAATGCTTATTTTCTCACTGACACCCATGGAGGTTTTACAATGGCTTCTTCATGGCTCCCAGGAACTCAGTGGTTATGAACTCAACCCACCATTCAGCCCACAAATGACCATGGAAACTCTGAATTCAAGTAAAAAGAGAGAAAAAAAAACACCATAAAGGCAGTTTGAAGGTGTTTTTTCCCCAGTGACAGCTCCAGTAAGCTGGCAGGAGTTTGTCTCTGACTCCATCCACATGTCCCGATGTGAGGTATGAGCTGCCTGCTCTCTGTCACGTTCCACAGCTTAGTGCTGGGCTGGGTGTGGCCGTGCTGACAGCGCAAATCCTCTCACTGCATCCCCAGCAAACAGCACAGGAGTTTGAAGAGTTGCATTCTGAAACGAGATATTCACCATTTGAGAAAAAGTCAACATGTCCTCTCTTATCACATGAAAATGATCAAAAATACTTAAAAAACAACAACTTTTGCTTTAAATTTTGAACATTATATATCCTCTAAGTTCCATTTTCCACATAATTTCATGTTCTCTCATTTGTTATCTATTGCATTTCCCGTTCATGTATCTTTGTATTTATGTTTTTTAAAATTTATTTCACACTTTTTTGTTGATTTGCACATCCTGCAGAGTTACATTCTTTTCCCCCAGTAAGTTATATTACTGTTATTTTGCTCATCCTCATATTGTTGTAATTTATTCATTTATTCATACTTTTCCAATTTACATATTCTCAATATGTTGAACTTGTCGGTTATAGATTACCCTTTTATTTATTAATTTTTTTAAGTAATTTTTTTTTTAGAACAGTTACAGTAGTATCAGAACTGAACATCTTACTTTTTAATAACTAGTACACCTTCATGAACAGGATGCAAACATTCACCATTATTACGTTTTGCTGGAGGCTTCACAGTTTAGTCGGTATTTGACATCTTCAGTGTTGGCATACACTTTAATCATGCTGTATATGAATAGTTGTATTTCAAAATACAATATAACCATCATGATGGAAATCATTAAATTTCAGTATCCTGTAATATTCACAGCCCATTTACTATTAGTTTTTTTTTAATTTTGCCAACTTTTTTTGATTATTTTGTAAGAGAAAGTGTTATGTTTTTCAATTTATAATTTTTTTTTTTTTTAAGTTAATACCAGTATTTGGCAGAGGCATATAGTTGGTGGAAAGTCCAGTTCCTGGTTCCAAAGCCCACACAAAATCATATCTGGACCGTGCTTTGTGAATACAAATGGTTGTAAATCAGATTAAACCATGCTACTAATGTGCTTACTTGTAAAATTAAACACTTCCAATATATCTAAACAGTTAACAGGAGAACCACATAAGTAGCATGCACTGTAAACACGGAGCCGCCCAGTCTGTTGCCTCAGTGCCTTTTCTCCCAGAGAACAGTTCAGTTTGAGGTTGCAAGCCTTCAGCTGACTATATTATTTTTGGAAGATGGCTTACTTGAACTAGAATGACCTAAATCTGTGGTTTCCCCTCCTTTTCGTATTTGTACATCGCAGTCTTTACAGTGATCTCTGTCTCTGTTCCCCTTCAGCAACCGTTGGTTCGTCTCCGCGGTGGGGCCATCGTGGGCGAGGGCAGGGTGGAAGTGTTGAAGAACGGCGAGTGGGGCACCATATGTGATGACAACTGGAATCTAATGTCAGCCACCGTGGTGTGTCGAGAGCTGGGCTTCGGTACTGCCAAAGAGGCCCTGTCTGGAGGCCAGCTTGGACAAGGTACACTATTTTTATGTATATTTCTATCTTTATTTGTCCAGGGAAAGTCAACTGACTCTTTTCCTGCCCCACCCTGCCTCACATCAACATCATATTCACTAAACCAAGTCGTTGGAGGGTTAAGTACTTTTCTCTAAGGCACCATGATAATAGTCCATTCCTCTTTCACTTTCCCTACTCATGATTTCTCAAGTCACAAGTGCACTTCTCTCGCCTCCCAGGTTGCTGCTACCCCTCACCATCAGCCATATTGGAAACATCAGGTTTTATCCCAAAACGCGATATCCATTTTGATTATCTTAAGATTTTAATATCACTGAGTGAAGTGTTATGGTCAAACAAAGCTTCTTAGTACCTAGAATGATTTATTTTTATTTTGTGCTGTTCATCATTTTGAACTAAAGGTTGTTATTAACTGGAGGATATCTTATTTTGGAACAAAACCTGTCATGTTTCATTCAAAATCCGCCACATCTTGTGGGAAGCGTTCATAGTGGATGCTACATGATCACAGCCCAGTGTCCTCTGAGCGTTTTGATGTGCATTAACAGAGAACACACTCATTTATTTTTAGTATAATTTGGGATGACTGAGAGAGACGTGATACTCAGGTAAGCAGGCATATTGTTTGATGTGTTTAAATGAATGTGGTTGATGTAAAAGTAAAGAGCATTATAGTATTCTATGTTTCCCCATCCCCCAAGAGAAAGAGAAGGATGGACGAATGATGTATGTGAGATTCAGTCTGTGCAGAAACTTCCAAAGGCTTGGACAGACTGGCCCGGTGGATCTGGAACACACACATGCCGATGAGCTCAGAATTACAGACTTCACTGCTGGAACAACCTCTGATATACAGAGTCTACATGGCATGGGATGAAAGGTTATGATTGTGTAGCAAGAGTACATCTGCTAAGCAAATGCTTAGGTAGGAAAATATCCCAAACATTTCACAGTCATCCTGCCCTTCCCTTTGCCTCAGTTCACAGTCCAAATGACCAGAGCAACGTGAACCCCAGGCGCCTGATGGTGCATGTGGTTTAGCTAAGTGGAAAAGGAGTTGCACTGAGCGGGAAGCTGTGAACGCGGCTCAAACTCACGTATCTGAAGCAGAATTCACCAAGTGTTGGATTGTTCACCCACTACGAGGGAACGTTAGACCGCTGTTAGACACGTAATGACTGTGATAATCCAGACGTACATACAAAGAACAGCATCACTTGAAACTCATCTTTATTTCTTTTTTTGTTTTTTAAATGAGAACTATCTTCGTGGTAGGTCCATGCTTGCTGGCTGTGAGCATCCAGACTCAAGTGACCAGATTTTTGGGAGCAAAACTGTTGGTTGGCTGACAGATACTCAACACAGTTCCAGAATCTCACAGAAATGATAGGTCCCATTCATCGGTTATGGGCAAAATAAAGTAATACATTGGCTTTACTCTGTCCAGATTGCATTCAAATCACGGTGTACCAAAACTGTCCTGCAAGACGAGAGCAGCCAGACAGACCCAATCTCTCCAGTCAGTCTGAACTGGAGATACAAGTCCATTAGCAATCCAGGCCTGAAGCTGCTAACACACCTGGTTTCCAATTGCCCTCCCGGCACTACTTAATTGGCCTTTTTAACTTGTCTGTACATTAAGGAAGTGTCTTCCAGTGCTGAAGCGCTCGCAATTTATTTAACAGAGGAAAAGATGTGACTCTCCTGTTCCACAGCAGCATCCCATTTGTTCACCTTCACTCTAACAGACTGTGATAGCAGTTACAAACAAAACCAAACACTTCCTGTAACACAAGTTCTTTAAGTGCTATACGCTTAATTTTGAACTTATGGATTGGGCTCCATTTATCTGTTTTCTGAGATTCTGCAGGACTGTTTTGGACAAAACCTCTTTTGGAGGGGATGATGGATTTTGACACCGAGGTCCAGCATTTTGAATATAAAGCTGACTGTCCCCACATCGTCGCCAACAGGGCCCTAGGCTGCATCTCAATATCTCAGGCAGTGCTAGGTCAAAGTGATGAGTGCGTAACTCCAATCGGGGACTGGGGAATGATGTGTTTTTACTTTGATTTCCAGTGTCTTCAAGGTGAAACTAATTGGCCCAACACAGTGCCACCAACAGAGCAAAATGTCCCCAACCTTCAAGCTGCAATAAACAATAAAAAAAATTGCAACAAGGGCAGTGTGGGGGATCTCGTGATTACTGCCAAAGTCTTAAATCTTAAAAAATAAAAAATTACAAATCACAAAACCCACCCGGGTAATACCAGTGCTGTCTGGACAGGGGGTCCAGGGACAGTCCTGTGGACAGTGCTAGACAGGGACAAAGCATAATATGAGTGGACTGAGCATGGAAAATGGAGACATTGAGTCACTCTAGTCTAGGCCAAGAGAAACTGTAACTAAAGAAAAATGAAAATCAGCGGTAACTGCTCAGTGCTACAAGCAAACACTTCGATAACTAGCAGGCAATGATACAGTGATGATCCAATGTATGTATCATTACCATTACACACACACACACACACACACATTAAATGCGTCAATGGCCCGCCTCTAACTCCACACTCAGCAGAAATCTTGTAGCCTGGTTATAAAAGGTTTTAAAGCCTCAGCTCACCTGTTATCAGGATATACTGTGGAAAATGGTCGGTTTTCCTCTAATTACACGTTTGCCTAACCTTCCATAACTGGTAGAAAGAATTCCACACTGCATGGCATTTCTGTATAGGAAATATTTTCCACCTCACATCCCCAATGAGGGTTCACACTGAGATGTAGTACATTCCAAAATAATGGCGCATTGGACATGGAAACATTCGAGACACACGGCAAATGCCATTGAGTCCCATTTGGAAAATTCATCATTCTTCTTCATGGTTTCCTGTCAACAGTTCGCTGTAACACTGTGTTCTGGAAGAAGAAAAAAAATCATGTGGTAATAATAATAATAATAATAATGTACTTTTTAAAACACAGGACAAAGCAGTTCACAACAGAGTAAAAAATCAGTGAAACAAAACATCACCCAAAGGAATTAAAGCCATGTAAGGAATATAAAAGTATTCACAACAGGAAGGCAAAAGCAATTAAGAGCATGTCTTCATGGCTCGGAGCAGATATGAATATGCATACTGATGTGGATTACCATCTATCCCTGCAGCTCCTGTTGAATTCTCCACTGGCTTCATTCTGTGTCTTCAACATGGATATTTTCCACTGTTACCTCTCAAAGTTGCTTTCACGTCTCAGTTTCACTCCAAGCAGGCCCGTCCAAAAATGTCTTTTCGTGTGTGTTTTCAAGGTATGGGCCCGGTGCATATGAATGAGGTGGAGTGCTCTGGGTTTGAGAAGTCTATCACAGAGTGTTTCTTCAACAAGGAGTCTCTCGGCTGCAGCCACGAGGAGGATGCAGCTGTCAGATGTAACGTCCCTGCTATGGGCTTCGAGGAGAGGGTGAGTCTCAGTCTCGCTTAAATAAAACACTGCAACATGTTCACAAATACTGCACATTCCAAATGCAAATGCTAATACTCCCTCCTACACACACAGCCAGCTGTTCCTTCGGTTTTCATGGCCATGAATCATCACATGCACATAGCTATAATAATCTACATATGTAAACTGAATTTATTCCATAAACACTTCCTGCCCATAGAGAGATCTGGTAAGTGGAGCCAAGGTGAGTGCATGCGAGCCCATTTTACACATCATGCACATGAGTATCTACGAGTACTACAAAATAAACTGATCAGAGTGGGATTTGGCGTGGCTAACCTAAGTCTAGAGCTAATCCTTAAGCCAGACTAACAGGTAGCTCAGGTGTCGGGATTGACTCCTGAAAATCAAAGCCCAGGGTTCACGTCCTCAGAACACTTAGTCGTAGCACAGTTTTGATTGGACAATATTCATTCTGTTGCTCTTCTATTCTTCATTCTGATCTCAAATCACACTGCAGACCTTAACCCTGACATTTTGGGTATATCCCCAGAAAATCAGGGATAAACTGCTCTGGAGCGGGGTTTACTTAGCCCTGGGATCAGAGAGGCGATATTCCACATTCTAATTTGCATGTGTGAAAACACAGTTAAGTCAGGGCGAACTGGGGACTTGGCTGGCAGTAAACTTTGAAAAACACAGACAAAAGGGCACACGAACAGGCCAGTGGACACATCCTGGAATGGCAGCAGTGATAGAAGTTGGCAGTGGCTGTGGTGTATGTAGCAACGAAAAGAAGATATTTTGATTTGTTGGCTGGCAAGACCGTGTGATGGAACACGGTCTCAGTACTGACCCATGTCGGTAACGCCACAAGGCTCAAAAAAATATCCTCTCATCTTGTACTATACCACTGCTGTGTTGTGGAATGGGTGTTTTACAAATATTTATATCTGTATTTAAGTACTTAAGTGTACTGTTGATGACCAAAATTATTTCTGTTGATATAAAGGAATTACTATGTTGTTTATGCAATGCACCATGCGTTGCGTGCCACCATCATCTCACTGCTGGCCTCGTAACATCAAGGACCACAGTGGAAAAAGTTTATAAAATTTAATCGTGGCAGCCTTGATGACTCTTTACAAGTGCAATTGCATTTCAAAAATATGTTGTTTAAATGACTAAATTTACACATTTGATTTGAAAATATTCCCACATTTTGTTTAATTTGTTACCATGTTTCTCCACCATGATCATTACAGTCGCTTTCTTGCTTTTTAATGGTTTATGTCCATGTCTGTGTTGGGTTTATGTTCATGTAGCTGCGTCTGAGTGGAGGTCGTAACCCGTACGAGGGCCGAGTGGAGGTGCTGGTGGAGAGAAACGGCTCTCTGGTTTGGGGGACTGTGTGCAGCGACGGCTGGGGAACCATGGAGGCCATGGTGGTGTGCAGACAGCTGGGCCTGGGCTTTGCCAGCAATGCTTTCCAGGTAAGAGACCACAGGAGCACAACCCTCCTCTGCTCAGCAGGGGGCAGCCTAGTGTTTGCAGAAAATACTATTCACAGTCATACTCTAGACATTCAGAAGATGTTCCTCTCCAGAGTGACTTAGAGTGAGATGACAAAAATTGACATGTTACCAAAATGAGGAAGTCTGCATGGCCTTAATAAAATATTCTGAAAGAAACAGAATAAGCTCTAAGTAGAGAGATGTGGATCATGTTTTTTTTTTTTTTGTTTGAGAATGATTTTTCAGACCACAACAGCACAAGCAGAGTAGCCCTGCTGTTCTGACCGGACTGGGAAGGTCATTCCACCATTAGGGAGCCAAAGCAGAGAAGACAGCGTAGTGAGAGCCACCGCATATCCTAATCCGTATTCAGAAGGTCACCAGTTCCATCCGGTCCACATTAGCCAACCCTGTTAAAATGCCCTTGAGCGAGTCACGGAAAGTTCCTAATTATGCTGTGTGTGGTGAAGGATTGAAGCGCTCTAAAAATAATCCTGCAGCATCCATTTCTTAATTTCAGAGTCCTCTGCCGCTTTGATCCGGCAAGGTCTCACACCATATTCATGTGGACTCGGCGAGGATTAAGTTGACAACTACCCACTAAATGGCGTCTCCCTTCTCCTCCTTTTTTTCATTCTTTGATGTCAGCTGCAGTGAATTCAATCTTTATTCTTGGCTTTGGCGGCGTTCAACTTTTGAATCCTGGGGCGAACAAACGTACATCTCCCTCAGGTGTCAATATTTAAATGTACTTTGAAAACCTCACCCTCACTGCCATCCATTTATGATTGGCATTTTGTTGTTATGCAACTCCACTGACAACAAAGTAAGCCGTTATGCGATGAAATGGGCCACTTTAATGAGTCCAAATACCGTCTTTGACCGGTAGATGTCTCTGCGCTCAAGATGAAATGGAACAGACATTTCCAAAGCTAATAATAAAAACTGCTTGTCCCTTATGGGTGTAAATATCTAGACAGTGCAGTAAGATATTTGGTGCCGGTTCCTCCAAGGGCATGTTTCAAGGTTTCTTTTATGTTTTATGAACATAGCCCGCAGCAGTGCACTGAGTCAAAGGCAGACTCAGAAAATTTGTGTTGTTCTTGGCCGCTTGGATGCCAAATACTGCACGGTGACTCGTTGGCATTTTATTTACTGTGCAGGTGAAGTTTTCCCAGCCCTAAGCACACGAGATCCCTTGAAAAATGGCCATCTAGGTACAAGAGCATCCTTTAAAAAAAAATAAAATATGTCGAATGTCGAATTTTAACATGGGGATGTGGGAATTTTCCAATTTCAGCATTGGATTAGCATACCTCTTTGTCCATAGATCCATTCATGTAGATTTGATGTTGGTGCTGCTAAGTGCTTAAAAAATATCTGACACTCATCATTTGAATGTACAGGAATCTGTCTTGGCGGCATTGGAATATACTCACATCTGGTATAGCAGTAATAAAAAAGAATATCTGATGTATACCTTCCATTTGTTCCATGTTTTTACCTTTTACCTCATGCCTTTTCCTGAATAATACATGGCATGTCTCTGACCATTTGGTGCAGATGCCTTGTGTTTCTGTGTGTGTGTGTAGTTGCTAGGATTGACAAACACCCCTCTGGTGCTGAGAGCTGTTACCTTGGTTAACTGTTTACACCTGTAAAACATTAAGATAAATGGCTGCTCTCCTCCAGCAGGCATGGATTGGGCGTTTCAAACACCGCTTACAGTGCAGCATGATAACAGTAATAGTAGGGGACCTGCATACTAACGGCTTCTGAAAGTGTTTGCAGAGCTGTGGAATGGAGACCAGAGCTTTATGAGTGGAAATTGTCAAATAATGATTTCTGTATGATTATAGGTTGTCAAAGCTATCTCAAGCCAGGGAAGAGAAATGCTGTCTATTATAATGGGAGTGCCTTTTAATTATGAAATGAATCAACATGGAACGTGCCATTGCTGTGTTACATTATCATTAATCATTTTCTCCCTGGCTCATTTCTTTACACAGTAGGTCCATTATCCATAAATGTCTTAGAGACACGGGAGCATTTGTTAGTCTTGTTGTCAGGGCAGTGCTGTTTTGATCTTTGCAGACCAGTCATTACTATTGGCTGCTTGTTATGTTGCCTGTTTGGGAATTGAAGCTTATTCTGGTGCACTCACTGTAAGTCACTCTGGATAAGAAGAATATACCGATAAACAGCGTATCTAATCGCCATTTGACACAGCTGGCTCAAATATGGAATTTTCATCAGCACATCATCACATATTTGTCTCGTCCACTGTGCTCTGAGTGGACAGGGTGTACCCTCTAGTGGTCAGTTTGGCAAATCTCACTTTTCTCTCTAGCAGTTTATGGTATTCCTTGTATATCTCCCACATTGTTTTCTTCTGGTTGCTGTGCATCAGCACAGTAAATTATACATTGGGAACAAGGTGGTTTTCTTCTAAAAATGTATTTGGATGGCGGAGTAGTGACAGTGACTGCTGAATTCTTTAGTTTCCCATTCACTTCCGCTGGAGGACAGAAAAGCTAGTTTCCTACCCCATGCTGTGGATCTTGACCAATATAAGTTTGTGAAGGTTAAAAACAAAACTGCTGAAAATATTTTGGCTGTGATTTTGTGCGAGTATTCACAATATTTAAAACAAACCATTTTCATGCTCTTTTTTTTTTAAGGTCAGCATTTCCATCAAAATGTACTCTTATGGCTTTTATAAACACTGGTGGGTGATTTTTTTTTTTTTTTGTCTAAAACAAAAGACAATGAGCTGTCCTTAAAAAAAATACTGATGCCATCTGTAAAAGGATTTCCTCTTCGTTGTACAATGATGACTTTGTTGTACAGATACTTTGAGTCTGTTGCAACTTTTTGCTTGGTAGCCTGGTTTGGAGACGGACTTGCCAGGGTCATAAAAGTAGCTAGCAAGGTCACTGGTGAGAAGCAGAAACAACTGAATTAGATATATATGAAAAGCAGGAAGGCTAAGGCCATCCTGAGCTGTCCCGGGTCAGCCACTACAGGCTGCCTTCAGGACGCTGCCTCAAAATGCCAATCACTGGAATAAAGAGAATGAGAAACTCTTTTGTTCCTGTGGGCACTTACTTCCTCAGTTTGCACATGAAACACTGTTAAGCTCTTTGACTCATGCAGTATATTTGCACAGGAAATTTTGTGCCCCATTTTTGACTGATTGATTGAATGTTCTGTGAGTTTTTGCCACATTTTATGTATTGTCATGACTTGTTGTATTTAATATGTTTTTAAATTCCTGGCTGCAGATGAAATTTCTCTTAGGGGACAGTAAAGTTTGGATTGAATTGAATGACCCCAATGGAAAAACCTCTGGACCTCTGACCTCTGACCTCATATTATATTGAAGGCCACTGTCTGTCTGGTCTATCTGCAAACTGATATATCAAACTAACCCACATGTCAGCTTTGTGTAAAGCATGGGTGCTGTCTCCTCAACAGGAGACGATGTACTGGGCCGGGGAGGTGAGTGCAGATGCTGTAGTGATGAGTGGGGTTCGCTGCTCCGGCACTGAGATGTCACTGTCCCACTGCCTGCACCATGGAGCCCACATCACCTGCCCGAGAGGAGGGGGGCCCTATGCTGCCGGAGTCTCCTGTTCAGAGAGTAAGACACCAAAACTCACAGTATTAAAGGGGAACTGTGATGCTTTTCTTGTCATAATGTCAGACATTCATATTAAACATGGCCAAAGTTTCAAATAATGAGGTAAACTCATCATTGCAGTCCAGTGGAAACCACTCATCTCCAACTAAGAAAACAGTCTTGTTTTTAGCTTGTCAGCAAATGTGCAATTTTCAGTTGATCAAACTAGTTTTTGAAAAACATTAATAAACCAAAGGGTTGTGGAACTTCAAGAACCCATCGAGGAGTAGGTACATTCTCAAGTTCAATAAAAACATGAAAATCACCAAAATTGGAGATAAGTGGTTTTCACTTGACAGCGACGATATGTGCAAGCAATCCCTATGAGTATTAAGGTCAGACTTAACACTGCTCTGGATACTGGGTTTCCAACATTTTTTTCTACTTTCGTGACAAGCTGACGTCAGCTCGAAACAGATTTCTCTATATGATCATCTGCTCCAGTGCCAGCACAAGAGCAAACTGAGGGCCCAAGCAAGAGAGAGCGAGACAGAGAGAGAGGGAGCAGAGCTGGTCGAGCGAGCTAGAGAGTGAATGAAGAGAGGGAGCGGCGGTAACAAGAACAAAGCAGTGAACTGGAGAAATGAGACATTATGTTCTCATTGTTTCACAGCAGTTTCATTCTAGAGCACAAATACACACGGCCTTTGCGCACCTCAGCACGATGCTGTGGGAAGGTGCAGTGTAAACAAACCAGAAGTTGGGGCTCAAAAGAGACAAGAGCTAAATAATCTTGTTTCAGACAGAGGATGAACTGAGAGGCAGCATAAAGGGTCGATATAAGATAAATCAGGATTTTTTTCAACTGTGAATCATGCAGGGAATAAAAACTTAGAGCTGGAAAAGAACATAACTGCCCCCTTCACAGCTGCACCAGGAAATGTTTTCAGCTCCAAGTTGTAGATTAGACAATGGATTAAAACCAAATAAAAGTCAAAGGTTATAGAAAGGCTTTATGATAAAGGCGGGTTTTAAGACGAGAATTAAAAGATGATACAGACTTTGGCAGCCTTCCTCAGGCAGATTGTTTAAAAGCTGTGGAGCCCCAGTGACAGAAGCCCGGTCACCTTCGGTCTTAAGCCTGGACAAGATAACAGTCGGGACGCTCCTGCCTGAGGATCTTAGACTGCACACAGGCTCAGAAGGGATCAAAGATTTGGAATCTTGAGTTAAATGTAATCTCTAAAATCTCAAAATCAATTCTAAAATGAACAAACAAACAGCAGAGAGATGCTGAAACTGGGCAGATCTGGTGCCTCTCGCTGCAGCATTCCAATCATGCTGCAGCAGTTTTCCTTCTTTTTGCTCAAGGACTTTGCAGAAGTAAAAGCAAGAGAAAATTAAACAGTGTGTAATCCTGTCTATATCACTGAAATTTGATCTGGATATGGTTTCAGCAACATTCCTTGAATGGAAAAATTGCATCACTGGGCAAGCTTTTTCTTGTAAGTTTCCCAGAATTAAGGCTTGGAATCAACTTGGACTCTGGTTTGATTTGCTGATTTTGTGGACCAAGAGCAGGTCGAATATGGCTGCACACACACTCATGGTCTGTCACAAGGACTTCCCTTTTGTCTAAGGTCTACTGCAAAAAACAGCTGCTACACATCCAATCCTTAAGATCCTTTAAAGCTCCATGCAGAAGTCAAGTCATTGAGTTCATTGTCTACATTAGTTAAAATGGGTCTTTTCCCTCTATTACAGCCCCACTTTTTCCTTCATCTTACATCAAAATCTTGCCTTGCCAGCTTCACCACCAATGACTGCTTATTACAGTATCACAAGTCCCCAGGAGGCCATATCACAGTTGACTTGGTGGTGCAAAGAAGACATTTCTTCCAGTTTTGAACTGTGAAGATCAAGAAAAATAATAAAACATCACTTTACTGTATTACCAGACAGGACTAAAAAGACATTTTTATGGAGACTAACTTTCCAAGACCAATAAAGCATGCGGATTTATGCAAAAGGAAATGCCCTGTTCTAATATTGTTTGATATAGGCAGGGGAACATGGCTTTTCTTAATAAAAATGGCTGTCAGTAATTACATTTTCCTTGATCTTAAGCATTCAGGGCTCAAATCCCATAATGCAGAAAATCAGAATTCCCCTTTAAAGATTTAGCACCCCCCCCTACATTGTAGCAGGGCTCTGTCATTTGAAAATGAGCCTGCTAATTTATTTTGGCATGTATTTCCTCATATTTCTAAATGTGCCATGTCTCTGTCTGTCCTCCCCTCCCAGCGGCTCCTGACCTGGTGTTGAACCCCCAGGTGGTGGAACAGACGACCTACATGGAGGACAGGCCCATGCTGATGCTGCAGTGCGCCTATGAGGAGAACTGCCTGGCCACCACCTCCAACCAAGTGCCGGCTAACTCCTATCGCCGCCTGCTGCGCTTCTCCTCTCAGATCCACAACAACGGCCAGTCTGACTTCCGCCCCAAAGCCGGCCGCCATGCTTGGGTGTGGCATGACTGTCACAGGTTGGCGCCGCAGTTTGCAAGGCCTCACTTAGATGTCCTTGGGTTTTATTTTAGGTTTCACCATGAATGCCCCAAAGCATATGGCAAAAAAATGAAAATGAAGGCTGTTGTATTTACTGCGTGGACACCAGGGTTAAACGAACCAATCCATTTGCTGATTTAACTGTCTGATACTGATGTCTGTTAAAAACTGGATATTGTACAGTCAGTGTTCCCCACCTCCAATATGATGGAGGTGCCTGCTTTTTTGATTCAACAGCCTCAGGGGCGTCAGTGTGTAAAACCTGCAATGAAACCTGCCTCAACTTGCCCTCAGGTGCTGCTAACCCTCCTAAAAATGGGTTTTTGTGGAGAGGTATTTTTTTTTTGTCCCATGAGGGCCTAAATGCTGTTTCAGAGGCTTTTCCACCCTGACTAGAATGGAACTCTGGGTGAAAAAGCTGAGTAATTGTTATTTCTGCAATTCTTTTTACATGAAAATGATCAAATTTAAAGATATTGAGTATTGACAGTCACTGATAGTATATTGGTGTCCATTCAGGTGCAGAACCATAGAAATGATAGAAAGATCATCGCCTTTGATACATTGCAGAGAATTTGGCCAAGATCAGTGCAACTCAGAGACTGATAAATCACAGTTTACTTCAAACTTTATGTAAAAAAAAAAAGTTTATGAACAGCCCATAGTCTCAATGATTTTATGTGTCAGCGGTTGAAGTTGCGCATGGTTTCAGGTTATTTTATGACATTGTAATGATTTGGGGGGAAAACTCAAATGATTTCAGGGAAAAGGTGATTGATCTCCCTTGATGACCTGCTCCTGGAGCCATCTCTCTGTTCTATATGTTCTGCTGCCCTGTAATCAGCCATGTGCTCTAAGCTAAAGCTAGCCTTGAAAAAAGTCCCAGATTTTTGTGGTTCCTGTGTTAGCTGAAGGAGCAGAGCTCCACTGGCAGCTTTGCATGGTTCCCAGCTCAGTTCCACACATCAAACCTTTGGCACCTTCCCATGAATGTCATAACCTGACAGGCCATACTGAGGCCAAATCAAAACATCTTCAAGAATGTTGTGGGATCTACACATAGCATCGCACAACAATTTGCGGTCAAAAAAGTTTTTTGGACTTGTGGGTATGTTAGGATAAGCTGTAGCTGCAGTATACGACTATACCACTGTGTGATGTATGGGTACATGTATTTTGTGGTGTAGTTTTTAGCTTGAGTGTGTTTGTGAGAATATGTTGTCTTCTCCGGTGTGTCTGTAGGCATTATCACAGCATGGAGGTGTTTACCCATTATGACCTGTTCAGCCTCAACGGCACCAAGGTGGCAGAAGGACACAAAGCTAGTTTTTGCCTGGAGGACTCCGAGTGTGATGAGGGTGAGGACCAACAGCTCCAATTCCCTTTTCAACTTCAGGAAAATATAATGTTGAAAACCTGTATTGTTTCATGAAACAATACAGGTTTTAAAAAAAAAAAAAAGCCTCATTTTCACATGGACAAAGGGGTACTTTTCAGATTTTAGAATTGGCTCTGAAGCTGTTTCACAGGCCATATAGGAGTATGAATCTTACCCAACCCACTCTGGCATCTCAAGTCAAAACTGAAACACATCACCAAAATTGTGGCATTTTCATCTACAACAGGGATGTTGCATTTCAAGTATACAACAGGGTTCTACAAGTTTCATCTAGTATTCCGGCTCATGATACATTTTTTTGCAGGGATTGAGAAGAAATACGAATGTGCCAACTTCGGAGAGCAGGGCATCACCGTCGGTTGCTGGGATACCTACAGGCATGACATCGACTGCCAGTGGGTCGATATCACTGACATCAAACCTGGGGATTACATTTTCCAGGTGATCCTTCCCCTGCCACGTTGTTCTTCCTTCCATAATTGAAGAGTCAGATATTCAATATTTGAAAATCTGCCATGCCATGATAGAAGTCAAAGGCTGAAAACATAAGATATTAGCTGTACCTGAGGCCTTTGGTTGCAAAGGAGTCGCATTGCTGAAGCTGCAAGCATCTGTAGCTGTGTACCATGTGCTCTTCATTTTTTCCTGTTCTTGGGTAGTTTGATATGTCTTTCTTTGTAATTGCTGGGTTGTCAAATAATCCTCCATATCTTCTCCCTCACAGATTATCATCAATCCAAACTACGAAGTGCCAGAGTCGGACTACACCAATAACATCATGAAATGCAGATGTCGATATGACGGCCATCGTGTATGGATGTACAGCTGCCATAATGGTAAGATTTCAAGATCATATGGAGGACTCAGGAATATTTATTACATTTACTGACTTTGTACCCTTTACTCTTTGTTCAGTGTAGTGGCAGTTTAGCAAAAGAGGCTCACTCTACTGTTGCACTCCTTGCAGCTTGTTCTAAATTGTAATTTTGAAATGAAAACACAACATCTTATATTTGACAGAATTACATGGGCGCACACAGAAATATACTAATCATATAGCAACTGCATGGCAACACCACCACACAGAACTCCATAGCAACCACCTAGCAACACATAAGCAGCCATGCCAAATACCATAACATCCCTAAAACACACCCTAAAATCCGCCTTGCAGTGCGTTTGCAGCCACCCAGGACACCATAGTAACACCCTGGCAACCATGCAGAACACCATAGCAACTGCCTAGCAACCCATTATCAGCCACCCAGAACGCCATAGTAATACCCTGGCAACGATGCAGAACACCATAGCAACTTCCTAGCAACCCATTATCAACCACCCAGAACACCATAGTAACACCCTGGCAACGATGCAGAACACCATAGCAACATCTTAGCAACACATTATCAGCCACCCAGAACACCATAGCAGCACCATAAATTAGAGGTAATTATAATGCACTCATAATGTGGTACCATTACATATAGTTTCTGATGCATATTATCAGCCTGCGCATAAAATGTTATTGCAATATAACTTAAAATCAATTCTCAGTGCAAGCATCTTATGAATGTTTAAGACTAGTTAATTGTGAGATGTGGTCATATGTCATATACAATTTGGAGTTAACTACTTATGAACATTCACGAGCACTTGTACTTGTGTCATTATGTTAAAAAATGCCCAATTTAAGTATGACATTATATATTTACTGATTGTTATTTATTTTTATTTTTTTTGACAGCTCAGATGAGGCGTCAGTAGTAATTATGTGTTCTTCTAATCATGATCATTGACAATGATTGCATTATGAAGCCTCATTACGCTGCTTTCTTGAATACTCAAGCCTGGCTGGCTTTGAGGGCATTCTGAGGGCTTCTGTCTCTGAAAATAAATCATGATCACATAATGATACAGCCAAGGAGCACGGCTCATTTTGTTTGTTTTGTTGATTGTCAAATTAACTGGCAACACTGTATGTCAAATAGGTCGAGCTTGTAAATTACTTTAGCTCGGTTATTGATTATTGAGCTTATTGACTGAAAAGACCTTTTAAATCAGTGTTGTGTGTCAGATGATTAATGTCTTTGGTAAGGTGCTGGGTAATAAGCAGCTTTCCTTTTGGCTGTTGAATCAGCCTGTTAGAACTATTGGGATTGAACAATGATAGATAAAACTCAAGATTCATATCAGACGTCAAACAAGGACAAAGCGGGTTCGTGGTCTGAATTTTCCCCCTCAAGTTGCTAACTCTGTCTCTGCTCCCGGTCTCCTAGGTGGCTCATTAAGCACTGAAACAGAGCAGACGTTCCCTGGCCTCCTCAGCAACCAGGTGACCCACAGGTAAAAGGAAGGAGAGGAGCCGACTGGTCATTCCCCACGGAGAGACTGTCTGAAGTCCACCAATCACTGCACATCTCCGTCTGTGGTGGATTTCCTGTGCCAGCCTTGCCTGGGTCAAAACCCCCTCTTTTATGTTCCCTCATACACAAGGCAGCAGCTTTCTTTGAATGAAACCCCCGTCCCTACCATACCCCCTTTTCTCCTCACAGAAAGAATATTTGATGTGTCGATATGTCATCATGATCCCCCCTCCCGATTCCTAACAGAGGCAGCTAGAGCCTTACCAAGCCTTCCAACCTCCCTGGTTAAGATTAAGAGAACGGCGAAGCTCCCTGTGTCCCCTCTGACTTATAGACCTTTTTTGGAATAAGTGATGATGAAATAAACCTGCTGGGAAACGGCAGGCATATTTCAGCAGGTACAGCATTGGAGAATGTCATCACGAGTGTGTCTTCTTTGAAGTGCAGTACTTAAAGTGAACTCTGCTGCAGTTTTTCTTTTTTTTTTTTTTGTCTTAAATAAGACTCTTTGCTCAAAGCTCACGCTGGAGAGTTTGGATGTCTGCGGATTGCCTGAGGATTGCAAGGAATTGTACTGACAAAGGCAGCGGTCTGTATATGGAAATAATTGGACATACAGTACAGATGCATTCTTCCATATGCATTAGTTTGAGTAGTTTGATAAGTGCTTTTTACGTACCGAGGTCCAGATTCACTAAGTTTCAGTCACGATAGCAGTCTGAGCATTTCCCTGCCAATCATTTGCTTGAGTTCACATCTTAAGTAATTTATGCAAATCAAGAAGTGGCACAGACAAGCCATCATAAGGAGCGCTGCGCAAGCAAAACAGCTCCTTCATCACCAAATGCATACTCCCCCGGCATTACGTTGAGACAACCAAGGCTGAAATTTTACATGCAAAAGTCCCCTCTTATTTGAAGTGCTCCCTAATCTAACCTATTTTAGTGCTACCGAATTGGGCACAATCTCAATTTGCATGGCTTTGTCTACAGAACTATCAGATTTGATAAAAACTTACATACACGTGACAGTGGCAGATATGAAGAGACTTTATTTCTTCCTCCAACTTTTTATTCGCTGTGTTAGAGTTATTTTAGGGATACTGTGCGCTCGTTAGTGTATCTGGGCCTGGATAGGTTAGTCAAGATGAGGATCAATATGTAACTTCTCAGATATCGCCTTATTGTCCTGTTCAGGATTGTTTTTCTGTTTATGATGTGTAGCATGTTTCACCTCCGAAGCTAATATGTGACCTCATTTTTCTTTGCTTTTCTCCCCAGTTGAATGCCTTTAGCAAATGTCCACATTCGTTGCTAGTGCGTTACATATCTTATGTCTCCAATCACTAGTCTTTATTTCAATGTTTTTGTTGCTGTTATGTTTGGAATGTTTTGGGGGGGAGGTTATCATGGGATCTCCCATCTCCTAACCAGTCCCCAATAATTTCCTTTGCAGCTAGTCCCTCGTGGCTCAGTGCTTTGTGCAGAAATGTGACTGTGACCACATAGCAGACAAGAGGATCACTCACCACCTGTGCTGACCCTAGGACAGTGTAGTCTAGATATTATTGGAAATTCGCCTCTGTCTTCCACAGCCGGTGGCACCCTGACGGCTCCTCCTGTGCGTTGATCCTCCGTGGACTCTCCTGCACCATAGCAACAGCATCTAGTTCATGACTTTGTGCAGTCTGAAATAAAAGGACAGTTTCCGCCGTTTCCTCTCACTGCTTCATATCCTGCTCTAACATTTACATGGTACAGATGAGCAAGCACATGGAAATATGATTCCTCCCTGTTTAGACAGCCATAGTTGTAGAATTTATCCAACGTGCATTAGGCTAAATCTCCTCTTTCTCACCATTTCCAACAAACAAACACATTAGTAACTTATTGTCATAAAAGTCAGGGATTTTAGAATTTTATGCCTTTTTAAAAATTTTACTTTTGTACAATAATAAGTGTGAATCCTATTTTATTGTACGTTTTTATAATGGTGCTATCAAACTGATCCTCTGTTTTCTGAGGGTACAGTTCATGTCGGTCAGCTGAACAGCTACATTATGTATACTAACAGTATACTTGAACAAAGTGTAAGGAAACAGTGTACTTTGTGTGTTAACCATAAATAAAGGTCTGAAGCAAGCAAATCTTTGCTGTTGCATGGACGTCATTGTAGATCTGTACTGTTGTATTTATCCACATGAACATGGTCCACTTTATTTTCATAGACACACTTTTGCATCATTATTTTTAAGTGCATCCATCCATCGTCATTAGGCCTATAAAGGAAGGATTCATTGGCAAAAAACAAAAACAAAAAAAACATTCAGTGTTTTAATTTATTTCTCCCAGATGAATGACTGGTTTTGAAGCATGGTACAGTTAAGACAAAACTGTTGAACAACTGATTTAATAAATAAGATGTGCAAATAAATAAATAATCTAATTCTAAATTCGAATTTACTGTCCGATTGGAGCAAATTGCATCATATCAGCGGTAGATGACACTGACTGGCCCGTATCTGATATTTGGTAAAAGGCCACTAGGGGCCCCGTGTATCAGTCTTAACCCAAGTCAGAGGCTCGCTTCTCATTTCCACACTATAATGCCACGGCTGATGCCTGCCTGATAGGAGGGTATGAGAGACATTTTCAAGTCACAGAATAAATGCCACTTATCTCCTGCTGTACGCTGCCATCCCCTGCTCTGTAGACCTCAGAATGTGGGTCAACAAAAGCACTCTCCTTTGGTACAGCAAATCCCCAAAAGGTTCTAGTTTTTCAGATAGGAAATATGGGTAAGACTGGATAAATACAAAAAACCTAATAATAATAATAGCAATAATGGTAATAATCAGCTATTTATCTGCATTTACACATCCAGAGAACCTCTGATTTTCATCCCTTTTGTGGAATGTGTCAATGTGCTTCCTCAGATCAGACCATCTGTTCAGGTGTAAATGCACTTGTACATGTTTCTCATGAACAGAGAGCAAAACTAATTCATTGGATCATGTGGTAAACACATCAACAACATACAAAGCACACACTCACATTCTGCCAGACTGTCTGTGACATGAATATGTGTTTGGATCCACACGATGGTGTGGGATTGCCCCCCTGTGGCCAGAAGCACACATTACAGTTTTTTTCCCCTCTGGAGAAATCCAGTTGAGGAGGAGCTGCTGGCTGGTACTTGCTATATTTCACCAAAAACAATGAAAATGGTTCTGCTACCAAAAGATCTTCCTTTTCCTCATCTGACACAGACAGACCTCATTTCAAAGTCAACCAGCACAGAGGGGGGGAGGTGTTTACAGTAAAGTCAAATTATATTTTTTAAGCCTGAGTACATCCAATAGGCCATAAAGCCGATGAATTACAGCTGTCATAAGTACAGTAATTTAGCATTGAAGGACTAAGCTACCCCAAAGCTTTGTGCGGTCTTTAAATTATGGCTGTTTCTCTGTGGGAGAAGACTAGCTGTGGATGCTGGAGTGAAGCCAGACATTGTGTGTTTGGGCAATCTGTTGTGCTACAGTGTAAACGGAGCTGATTTGCACAAGAGGAGGACCCATAAGGTGAATCTCCCTAACGCGGCTGTTTCCGAGCAAGCCGTGAAGACTGTCAGGTTCAGACAGTCCCATGTCTCCTGCAAAGTTCGGCTGCGTTCACTCAGGGACAGAAGAGCTGATTTCTGATCTTCTGGCTGCATAAACACGGAGAGACCGCATGTAATCCACATATAGACAGCCAGAGGTACCAATTCAGGTCCAGCCATGCATGCCTTGTTAGGACAGATTCATCAATCAACCTTTATTTTTACACCTGCCTCATACTGACATTTACAGATTTCATGCCTTCTGACTGATAGTTGGTGTAATTATCCTGTTGAGCACCACTGATACTGGGATTACTTTTTCATGTCAACGATCTGCAATTAGAATTTCCAAATATGAGAATTGTATGACATGATTTTGTGTCAAATTACCTTGCTTATGTGTCGCTTAACAGTGAGAGAAGGTATGTTTAAAATAAAGCTTTAAAGACCAATTCTGATTATTATATTCTTGGATTGGTGGAAAAGCTTCTGAAGCAGCATTTAGAGTAGACCAACATGGGACACTAAAATTCTCCACTGAAAGCCAGGCTAATGAAATCCACTTAGCCGGGTTAGGATCCTCCACTGCCAGGTAGCAACAATGACTGGCCCGTAGTAAGTGTCCAATTTTACTTATAGTGTAGTCAAATGTTCACAAATCCTAACTACATTCTCTCATGTTGCCAAGTTCCATCAAAGATGTGTTACACGGAATGAAACAAGTCTTTGTTCTGTTGTGGGACCCAAGGCACTGCTTCATGAACCCCCACTGTCTCTGAACTGTAAAACCCACTCATGTCCTATAAAAGATCAAAAAGAGCAAAGGCAAGCAGAGCAGGTCGGGAAACATTACATTAATAGTCTGTGGTGTTTTCATATACGTTAGCGCTCCTGTCTGCTGCTGACTGCTCTAACACAATAGTGATTCAACCTATATCGAGTTCCTGAGACCTTTTGCTGTTCTAAACACCTGTTGGGTCTTTTCCAGCACGTAGGAAGGGTTAGGGTTAGGGTTAGGAAGTGATGTGTTTACCATTTTCTTAATTGAAACTGATTGACAAGGGATCTCTGGTACGTGCAGTCCAGAAACACCACAGCAAAGAGCAAAACTCAGACGGATCTTGCTCTCACGGATTACCATCATAAGCAGGGGACCACCGTGTCTTCATCCTCAGAACCAGACCCTGAGACTCAAGATGCAGTCCTCACATGGCTGAAGGTCTGTCTTGCTTTTGCAGGCAGAGACCACCAACTATGCTATGCCACTGGGAGGGAAGGGAGAGGAAGGGGCGAGGGGGTGGGCGCTGTCACGTGAAACCCAAGAAGACTCTCCCTCCACCAGCAGTCAGTTCAGTTGACCAGGCACACTTTGAGAACTGCATCGTCCTGCTCTGTGAGAGCTGCTTTCATGTGATACATGTGTGAGGCTGGCTGGAGAAGGAGGGGCTCCCACCGGGGCCCTGATGTAAAACTCTCTAACTGTTTCATGACTCTTCCTAACAGAGTGAGAGCGCTTCCGTGAAAGCTGCGAAGGGGGAAACAGTTGTGGCTTCCACTGCCGAAGGACTTTGGGGACAAAAGCAGCTGGAAACCATTTAATGCAATGAACGTGTGAAACAATGTGTAAAGTACATTCTGCTATATTCCTGTAACGTGACCAATTTGTAAAATCCGCTGATATTTCCTCACTTCCCCAGAGAACTGATCAGATTCCACGTGTGCAATACAGCTCTCTGAACTCCATGATGTTCCATAAGTTCCATGACAAGTGGAAAACTGTGAAAAAGGGGTGTACAGTTGAGTAGGTTTGTCTATCTTTTTCTTGTCCTCGCTATTCCAGGTTCAAGTTGCAACCAGTTATTTGGGTCTGTAGGTTAATTGCAATCAAGGGCACTGAAAATCATCATTCTTAACAATAAAAATGCTTCACAAGAAAAAAAGGACACAAACAAACACTGAGATCACTGAGAGGATGGACGACCTCCACTGGCTCTACACTGCCATTGAGTAGAATTTGATGGGAAATCTGCTCTACTGCTTTATGGCACAAGATAGAAAAAAGCTTGCTGTTCTTTCAACCGAAACAGAGCGAAAGCTAGCACACTTCATCGCTGTGGCAGATGTTGTATTTAGTGCAAAGCTAGGGGGAAAAAAAAAATCACTTCCAACATCTTTGTCCTCTTTGGTAAGGACAAAGAGAAAACCTGAAAAAGCTTTTTCGTCTTTGCAACAGAAAGCAATAACATTTATGGAAATGTGGCCTCAATTTTGAGGACATAGACAATTAATACCACTGGCATGAGATAAAACCAGTGACTCCAAAAAGGACAGCGTTGTTTTGATCTCATATGATCATCAGAAAATCTTTTTGTTGTTGCACTTCATTATGAAATTGTAGGTCTTTTGCGCAAATCAAATGCAGGTCGTGTCACTCTTCCATAGACACGCAACGCCTACGCCTTCCTTTTTTCTCAGCATGTGATACATGCAAGGTAATGTAAGGAAACCTTCAGAGCTCAGAGATCAGGGTCAGAGACAGATCTGCAGCTCTAGACCTGGCAGGGATTCAATGTCTTGCTCAAGGACACCTCTGCATGGTGGGCGCTATTAGAACACGTCATCTGGTCACGATTCCCCCGAGTTGTGAGAAATACTGCTACTTTGGTGGATTTAGCAACACTTCTGCTCTATAACTCTCACAGACAAGAGAAAGTACCGCCATTGAGATCGACCCAACTTGAAGAGAAGCCCTGGAGTTCATCCAGCACTTGGTTCTGACTTTTCATCTCTAAATCATATTGAGTAAGTACTACGAATGCTCAGGGTTTTTGGGTCTGCTCTTGGTGCGAGTGTGTGGGACCGGGCGATATCTGAAATTTACATTAACCCTGGAAAACAACATACAAAACTGCAAGCAATGAAAACCAGAGGCCACCATGGGGTAAAAGATGTACACATTCTCTTTATTACCGTACAATTTTGAGAATAAGAAAAAACTGTCTGCATTTGAAATAAAAGAAAAATAAAACATAGAAAAGTTCCATCAATTTATCAAACTCAACAGATAAAGTTAAAAAGGCATAGTTAAATCAAAAACTGTACAGTAAAAATCAATGACAAAATTCTATTTAAATAATAATAATAAAAAAAAATCTAAATAATAAATGTTAATGCTTTCACTATGGCATCCAAAGACCTAGCCAAGAAAGCTATACCTCTACATACTTGATGTGTAGTGTTACTTCATTATTAATGAATGTTTCAAAGGAATTTCTGGCAGACCACATTCAAGAGAAGTCTGAGACGGTTCAAGCTAAAGATAATCAGCCATACTTACTGTATTGAGCCTTTTACAAAGCTTCAATAACATAAGGTCCTGCAGGTGCTTAATACAGTCAGTAAAGAGTCGTCATGTGGGATCATCATCTTAGGTTTTGTTTGCTAACAAGAACGAAACAAAGCCAAGATGCGATGAACATGATCTCACTCCTAGACTTAAAGGCAATATTCAAAGCCATCACAGGGCACTGTCTACTAACAAGAGCACTTTTTATACTTCAGTCAAAGGCAATCTCACAAGTTTTAAGATATGCTTATCAGACATGAATCCACTGATGACACAAGGGAAAAAGAAAACCCAAAACAAAAACACGGTTTGAGAGCATTATTAACGTGACATGCAAAATCGTAGGGCCATTTTGTTTTTTTTCAAAAACAAAAACAAAAACAAAAAACAAAGCAAAAGAACAATCTCTGTACAGGCCAAAAGTAATCATCTTAAGTTAATACACAGAGAAAATACATTAATACATTAATATAATCATTTGTAATGGTTTGACTGGAATGCCTGGGTTCCAGTCAGGTCTCAGCCTGACAAAATAAGTTTGGTCAGTTAATTACAAGGTCAAACCCTACAGAGACACATGCATTAAAAGTGATACACTCTCTAGCAAGGACCCTTGCAATAATGTATGAAAAACAAAGCAAATCAAATTGAAGCCACAGCACATGCGACAAATCCCCACAAATCAATGACTGTTTTCTGTTTGCCGTTCATCCAAAATAATCAATTAATGCGCGAGTGTGGGTGAGTTCCACAGTCACTGGAACAGTCCAACAGGAACATAAATTACCCTCTGTGTTTTCTTAATTGCTCATACAAGTATATCCAGTGTGCATGAAAAAATAAAACTATAAATTCAACAGCCAACAGTTCCACAGAGACAAACAGTCCAAAAGATTTTCACCCCAAAGTAAACAAATGATAATTACTCCCAGTTTTACTCTTACTGGAGAGATCTGTGAATGTGAATAAATTGTCAGTCAGCTGATTAGTCAGTCAGTGTGTTCGTCACGTCCTTCTTATCCCCCCCCCAACCCAAACCCAATATGGAAATCCCCAGGCTGATCAAGCCTCGGCTCATAAACAACGGCAGCTCCAGTCCTGACTTCCCCACAAGGAGCGTTCAGTATCTAACACACTCTGGATTCAACCCTTGACAGTTTAATGAAGGCTGGCACTGTTACTGTTAATATGAACAAAAATCACAACAGGCTGGACTGAGCTGTGGCGAGTAAGCAGGCGTTTGTAGCCACAACGGGAAAAGTAGTTAGAGAGCGACATGAGGGCAGTAGATGACAGTGGGCATGTGACTAAAACTCGGTTGTCATAAATAAAAATGTATACTGTACATACATGAGTTAGTTTGTGGGGTAACCTCTATAGGAGATTGGGGGGCACAGTATCGAGGGTGTAGCGCGTGGTGGTCCTCTGAGGGAGGTGGGCACTGGTGCTGTGCTGCTGCAGACCCTGTGGCTCCGCTCAGCCCGGCCTCTGCAGAGGAAACAGCTGGATTAGTTGAAATGCAACGCAGCCCGAGTCACCGCTTGAGAAACCTGCGGCCACGGGATCACCAAACACCTGATGTGTGCGCACGTATGTACCGCGAACATCAGGCCAAGTCAACCTACACAAGTAGTGCAAGATACATGCAGGTAATATTTCTACACTCACAGGACTCAGAAGAACATTTGAAATATATCAATAAAATAAAAATCAAATACAAGACAGTGTCCGCATGAAAATACAACAAAACTGCCCCTAAAACTTCAGGTGATTTCTGGTGATTTGCTTTGTTTTATAACCTTTTTTTCAGTAGTTTTGTAGCAGTTTCATTGGCAGTTTTCTTGCCATTTTTTTTTTTTAAAAAGGTAAATTTTGTGGTAATTTTATGGTGATTTTTTTGTCATTTAAATTTAAATTGATAATGTTTTTTTCCTGAAAGAATTCAAGTGAATTTGCTTGGGTTTCAAGGGGTAAACACTCAAAATCAAAGTTCAGTTTAATTTATTTAATCCATTTTTTTCAGGGAGCTTGTACAAAACACATTAATCTCAAACAATGAGAAGAGATGCTCCTTCATGGAAAACAGTATTTCTAAACAGGCTGCTGATTGGCTGCTTATTGTGCTGCTCTACACAACGTAGAACCTGGATAGTTAACCAACGCCTGACTGACCAAACTTATAAAGGCAATGAAGACTATGGAAAAAAAGAAAGAAAACGGATAAGTGAGTGAACATGATGTGAAATCTTGAATATTTCTCAAAGCACTTGTTTCTAAAAATGAAATATAATTGAAAATAAAAATATTGGGAAACATGTTTCTGGGAAAAAGTTGTATTAATTATTTTGGCAAATAAAATGCGCTCTTCACAGGTGAGCTAAAAGCTAATGTCAGACATCGAAAAGAAACTCACAGACCAAATGATGAATGGATTTCTTCATACACCTTCTCCAACGACCCCCACGGACAGGGAATATTGTCGTACGTCTAGCCTAATTTACAGGTTTGCTGGCCTGCTGTGGCCAGGCGGTGAGGTGGTTCTCGGAGCCAAACGGCGCCTTATAGGGGGCAGAAAGTCTTTCGGAAGAGAAGCCAGGACACCGACTTGGCGCCATCTGCTTCTAAATGACTTCTCAGCAGCCGGGAGCTCTGCAAGGCCAGGTCTGTTTTTCCTGCAGTGCTGTCTGAAGTCATCTCACTAGAGGCTGATCCATCATACTGCTCAGCCGCTCACCTGGGAGCCTCCCAGACAAATGCAAAGCCCCTCGGAGCCGAAGCAGGCCCTCAGCCACGATGGGGGCCAAAAGGGGATAGGGGAAGGAGGCTTCTATGGATGTGGGCTTTTAAAAAGGCAAACAGCAGTATTTTTGCCCTGGCGCTGCCAACTGATGATGGTTTGTCTTAATTCTCAATAAAAATCATGTTTCCCTCAGAATTCTTTGTCTGAAGCAGTAATTAGACAATAAAACTCCCCATTCAAACCATGAAGTGGATTTACAGCTCTCTGAGGCGCAGCAAGGCAGGTTTTGCTTAAGATTTTACGTATATAATTTTTGACACCCCTGAAGATACTAAATTTTCTATTTAAAAAAAAAAAGAAGCACCACCACCACCATAACCATGGCAAGCAGGGCTTAACGGCAACTACGATTTTAACAAATGTCAGGCCCATACGCTGGCAAACAGATGCACGGGTTTGAGCCTGGAGACACGAGAAGCAGCACGAGCAGCTTAAAACCTTGGTAAAAGATGGATTGGCTGTATGAGTGCGCTTGCTGCCTGTGGTTTACCCTTCCTTTGACGATGGCAACGCTCCAATGCACTCCTCTCTCAACAGCTACTTATAAAATACCTGGGTTTACATTCCTCACCAGGACATATATATGTACAGAGGTGCTCAGCAGGAATTTCAAATAAGAAGATTAATCCCTGTATGGGTCTGTTCAAGTAGGTGGGCAGCGTCTTATCCGTCCACTGGGGCCTATGATCTTAAAAAATGTTTGCCAAACATAACATTCCCCATAGGTAAAATATTTATGGAGTATGTCTTATTTGGGCTGACTGCAGTGTCTATGCTACAATGCAGACTCAAAGGACCATAACGGGAGTCTGCGCAGGGCACTCCGACGGCGCGATACGAGCCCGGCGTGCGGGACACCCCGGGACCGAGGAGCACACCCCGGGATCCTAATGAGAAAAATTACGTTCTTTGTCAAATGTAATAACCTCCACAAGTGGAAAAGGTTGGACTGAGCGGGGTTGACACAATTTATACAACGATATGTGGCGCTCCCGAGGCAACAACCTTCCTCCATCTGCCAAGGAGAATGATGTGTGGCTGCGTAAATTCCATCTGTGGTCGATGGTCGTACTTTGCCATCTCATAGAGTTTTACTAATCAAATAAAAATAAAAAAAAATGCTGCAGGACAGTAAATGACTCCTGTGGAAAACTGCTGAAGAACGCTCATAAAGCCAACAAAAGGAAAAAAAAAATGGAGCAAAAAAGGGAGATGATGACTTCTTAAATAGGAAACATTTATCAGAAAGTGTCAGTTCAAATTGATGACGCCCCCCTTTACTTAGTCATATTTTTGGCAAGCCGCTCCATCATTTGGTTCCTGAAGAGCTATCAAGCAGCGGTGCGTGAGGAAACACTTTCCGACGTGATCAATTCACAGATCGAGAAGAAACATCTGACGCGGGAGAGTAATGCTGCATGTTTATGTTGGCTGTTCATTAATCGCGCGTCAGGGTGACCACGGATGTTTTTCAAACCGATCAAATGAGCAGCGAACAAAATGTGCTCCTGCAGCTCTGTGAGTTGAAGGTGGCACAGGGCTTAGAGAAATATGTAGAGATATTTACACACAGGGGATTTTTGATAAACAATCATTAGTAATGTGGATGTGCGATGATGAAGCAGGAGGAGGCAAATCACAGAGCAGCTACAACAGTCTATCAAGTTCAGAAAACGTCATCCCTTTACTGTCATGCAGCCTTTAAAACAAGGAAAACACTTGCTATGTTATGACATTATGATATCCCAGATTCCTATTCTTATATCACAATGTTGATATATCTATATATATTGCCCAGCCCTGGCATTTATATTGTTGGTGTACAGGGTTTGATCCCCACTACACTGCAAAAACGCAAAATCTTACCAAGATTATTTGTCTTATTTCAAGTCAAAAATGTCTTATTTCTAGTCAAAATATCTCATTACACTTAAAATAAGACATGATCACCTGAGAAGTAACTTTGTTTTAGACAATTTTCACTTG
>OMLB01064204.1:45293-56073 GCA_900302555.1 Myripristis jacobus | reverse complement strand
ACATGCACACATACACAAACTAATGCATTCATTCACACACACACACACACACACACACACACACACACACACACACACACACACACACACATGCACATCTATCTATACACAAAAAGAAAGGCAAAATCAACTGGTGCCAAAAAGAGGAAATAATTATGAACACAATAAATACAAAATAAAGGTCAGAAGAAACACAGATCCATGTACTTAACTCTGGTTTATCCTATAAGAATGTGAAAAGCTTTAGAGCATCAGTTGGTTGGTTGTACGATCAACTTTTGCTTAGAAACACTTTCATATTACAGATGATATACGGTGCATTTTAACTGAGGTTTTGGTCTTTCCTCCTTTTCAAGGTATATTGTAAAAAACAAAATCATAGAGATGGATATTGTTAGTATGAGTATTAGTATTATTTTTAAGTTTATCTTCCAATCTACCCAGAGAGCACATAACAAAAACACTGCACAAACATCTGGGGTGTGAAAGCCGGTTATAAAGAACAAGAGCAAGTGAGGAAAACTGAGGTGGAGCTTCAGGGTACATACTTGATGAATTAAAGGGAGTAAAAAAAAAACATCCATCCCAAAGACAGTTAAAAACAGGAGACACCTTGAGCCGCCTCATATCCTGCCATAATCTCCATGATACAGTAAACACAGTGAATTGCGCTAATGAAGCTGCTCATTAATGCCTTAAACAACAAAACATTTCTCAGTCAACATGCTTGTCTTACATATGAGCAGTGCTGACTTACTGACTTATAAAATGTGTACACAAGGCAAAATGCTTTAAGAGTTTTCCCTTAAATGTGTGGAGATTTACTTTTATTTAACTATGTCTTTTAAATCTGGTTTTATGTCTTCGTAAATTTTTATGTAACACACTTGAATGGCCTTGTGTTTGAAAGGCGCCATACAAATAAAACACCCTCGCCTCTCCTAGCATTACTCATATGAACTTCATTGCAGTACGGCAAGGATATATCTAAAGCATTAAAGAGTTGTAATAGTTCAAGAAAATTAACATGCAACTTCATGAAGCAAGGTGCTCTGAAATTTTAATCAAACTATATTCTCTATAGGGAGAACCTGTAGAGTAAGCACACACACACACACACACACACACACAGATACACAGACACCACCATGATGACATAATATCCCGCATACCGTGAACCATGGTGGTGGGATGTAAAAACAACTATTGGTGACGTACATTGCATTCTCGGTGCCATCATGTTGTTTACTGGTGTGTTTTTCTTATTCCAGTGAAGAACTGGCCAAACACAGGCAGCGTGACATCCAGATCCTTCCAGCAGCTAAAATTGAACTCGGTAGCAGAAAATATTCCAGGGCTGCGTCTGGTTTTGGTGTCAGTCCCTCAGAATCAGAGAGCACAAGCTTCTTTCGAGACCCACCGATTTGCGCTCCACCTTTAACAACCAAGCAGGCAGACCTCCACTATAGAAGAGACAGCGGTATCGGCTTCATATATCAAACATGTCTTAATATGGGACTATCAAATGTCTGAAATATTCATTTTTCCACCACAGGGACTTGTACTGGTGAAAGTGTGACAGCTGGAAGAAGAGGCGCAGTTCACAAGCACTGGGCTGAACATGCGAGAGGACAGATTATGTGGGATGAGGGAAAGCAGCAGAGAGTCTCACAGGGCTCAGCTTTCCAATTACACCTACTTTTATAGAGCACTCTTAGTCCAAAAAGAAACATACAAATATCACATGAGAAACAGCACAGTTATCCTTTAAGCACTTAGGAAATATAATGTTACCGGGCGATTTTAGACTATTAGTTACACGTGAAATCCCTTACTGGTTATTAAGTAATGCTTCTCATAATTGAAAAGTGCAGCCAACAATTTAGAGATGGTTCCCATGAGATTTATTTTGAGTTGATATCAGCAGTTTTATGAGTACCAAATCAAAACCACATTGTCTTTTTATGTGTGAACACGAGCAAAGCCCTCAAATTTTACATATTGTGGACGATCTGATTATTATTGAATTAATTCTCTGTTATAGTGATGCAGATACAGATTCCTGCAAACGTTATTGATTAGTGCTATACAAATGGCATTGGCTGGGAACTAATGTGTTGTTAGTGCAATGTTAAAGCAGTCGGCTTGTGTCTCACATGTACTTGATAATGGTGTTTCCAATGTGAATATGCTCATTCAAAAGATCACATGTATTTTTTATTGTATGGATAATTGTTCATGGTAATATATATTTGTTTCACATTTATTGACATGCTATTGCAGAAATAGGGTGGTATTTATATCTGATCAGCTTTTATGACATAAGGTGTATTTATCAAGCTTTTGTGTGGTTTTATTTATGCATGAGGCATTCCTGATTCAACGATAAACTGATTCAGTGTGTAAGTGCGCTAAGTGTTAAGTGTCACTGTTGCAGTCCAGTTGGATATGACTGGTCAGTGTGGTGCACTAGTTTAAGTGAGTAGTGGAGTGGCATAGAGCAATAGTAACAATGCACATGCTCGCACATCTTGTTGTGATCTAGAGTCTCGTTGGGGCTAATCGTGTGGTTCAGATACGCAGATGCACCCACACACACACACACACACTGGCCAACAAACAGATCAGCTCTTACTGAGGTAATATACGACATACACCAAAACAAGTGGACCTGTTAAGCCCCTGTAATGTCAGATCATCCCAACACTGAACAGAGTGCTAAGCCTAGGCTAGTTTGTTTCTTGAGTGTAGCAAGCCGGATGATTAATTTAATCAAATCCACAATTAGATTATGTGAGTGGTTATGGCGGTGGTGTCGGCAAAGTTGTGAAAACCAGAAAACTCAAAACGCCATTTCACGGGGCTGATTTTCCGTTACAGAACTGAGGTTTACCCCTGCCATAATTTGCATACTAGTGAATATGTGGTAGACCAGACCGGCTTCACATGCTGTTTGGTGCCCATTTTTAGCCAAAGTCCCATTTAGAACCAGAGTGATAAGCCTTTTTTTTTTTTTTGCATGGGTGGCTCCAGTGGAAATCAAACCCCAAACCCCTTAACCGTGATGGTGTTGGTGCCTTGCTCTCCACCCAGCTGCGCCGGGACACGGCACGCACCCCAGCCCGTTTGGTTCACAGAATACCTGCTCCTCTCCTACCTCATTAAAAAATACGATTTTCACAAAAGGGCACTGCAAGGTAAATAATCACACCAAGAGTGACATTTACTGAGCTGCACCATCCAGCTGCGGCCGCTCTCTATAAATAGCAGATTGGGGCAGAATTGGTCATCTAGAGAGGATGTATAGGGTTTCCATTAGGGAGCCACTTCAGCATGAGCGGCCGGAGCGGCAGTAAAAACCATTGTCGTGGGCTATTAACCAGCATGTGTTGTAAATGAAGGGTCCAAATGGTGCTCATTAGTGGTCTCTCCCAGGCCGGCCATCAGAGAGGAGAGGGGCTTTAAAGGCCTACCCCCTTGCCAGGAGACAAACAAACCCGGTGGAGGAGCAGTAGTGGGATTTTTACATTTATACAGATCCACTGTAATTACCCCCTAAAAGCAAGTCCAGCCCTCGTGATGCATGGGATGGCTGTGAAAAACTGCACATTCCTCATGGGCTCAGTTCACTCAGATCACCAAACAGGAACACCAGCTCCTGAGACTCCTGCCTTGACTTTGCCTAAGTTGTTGCCGCAGCTCCAACACCCCAAAGAAGGCACGTCATGAGTTTTTTTTTCTTTTCCTTTTTTCTGCTATTATAGCTTTGGCGTCGAAGGTGTAAAGTCTGTCCCCGTTTTTCAGAGGGGATCAGCTGTAATGTGATGTAGCGTTGGGTGCACTCTCACTGAGCTCTCTGTGGGAAGAAACTGGATGTGACAGTGTCAAAGAAATCAAAAAACGTCACGCTGAATTCAATAATTAATGGCTTTGTGCACCGTAGATGATGAATGGCTGTGAGCATTGAGATGACAGCTGCTGCAAGAATGTAATGCGTTTGGAGTTAACCCCTTGTGCATGGGGATACAGAGGAAAATGTGTCTCTAAATTATTTGAAATAAGTTCAGTTACTTTCCACAATGTTTACCCATTTGATACCACTTTCCAAAATTACTACCCTTCCAAAAGGATTTGTATTTGGTTTATGACTTGTGATTACTTGTGAACACTGTAAATAATTAATATGCAAGCTAGAATAACACATTAGATAAAATGGCAATAGTGACCTGTTGCTTGCCAAATAGTGATCCCACATTTATCTGTACTGTTAAGCCTCAGCTCTCATTGGCCACTGAGCTTACGTTGTCTCCTCCATCAGCCAGAATGTGTAGCTGTCAGCTTCATTACACTTTCACTTTACAGTAAAAATCTGTTTTGCCAGTTACAAATGTGAGTAGATCTGCGCTTTAACAAATAGTGAGCCTGCACTGATGTGTGAAAACTGCGTTATAACTAATTTATAATTGTCTATTAATGATTTATAAAGTGTTTACAACCTAATGATGTAATTATACACCATTCATGAACCCTTTATGGGGGTAGTCTTATTTTAAAAGTGGTACCCATTATTTAATATGCTTTGTTTTTCTTTATCAAACTATTAACTGATATAATGCATCACTGATCCATGTACTTAACTTATTTTTCATGGAAATATGGACACAGCCACTTTACTTTTTTGTGTGTGATTTCTGGTCAGACACTGCCAGTCATTGGCTGGCTAACTCACTTTTTGCCGCCTGAATAGAAAAATTAAAAAGCAGCACCAACAGAAACTCAAACTACAGAAACAGAAAACAGAAAATTGAAGGGAAAAGAGAAACAGAATTGAACACGCTGTTCGACTGACAGGTGATCTCTGGGAAAGCTTAGCAGCAAAGATAAAGACAAAGTCAGAAAAACAAGAATAGTGTGGAGAGACACTTTATCCTCCTCGTGCCAGCTCGATAGGACTCACCACACAGAGCAACAATAAACTGATGCCAGGCAGTTTAGTCTGGAAGGAGGTCAATTTGGTATGTTTTTCTGATGATTTTAAAGCACGGTGCCTTTTGTCAAGACAGTCACAACAGCTTTAATGACATATTATACCAACTTCTTCCAGTCTCTAGTGCATTACTATGACCTGACGTGCCAGATGGTTTGTTACACAGAACCATGTGAGAAGTCGTCGTTGGAAACTCTTTGGAAAAGGGCAGGCACTTTCAAAAAATACCCTATGCGGTCAGTAATCTGTCTAACAAAGGCTGACTTCAACTGGTCAGATCAACGCAGTGTGAGAGCAACAATGTTTAAGGAATTTAGTCGCGATAACAACCTGTGACTTAATGAATATTCAAGGAGGAACTTCTCTCCAGCTCTCTAGCTGATATTATAGCAGGTTCTAGTCTGACCCAGCTTTAGAAGCTGCCATTGTTGTTTCTTCTTGCTATTGTCAACATAAACTACACTGATGGGTCCAAAGCACTGTGATTTGCTACAAGTGCATCAAGCCTGAAGCCTGGCAAGGTGGGTTCTTGAGTGATCGTGATATCAAATCCAGCTGCCTTGCAAGATAAGCATTGTGATGGAGTCAGTGGGGATTTGACCAGTCAAATGATCCACCCTGCACCCAGTCTATCTGTGCTCCCACATTGCATTATATACCTGCTGCACGACATATTATTACAAGGATCCACAAATGCCATGTTTTTTCTTTCTTTTTTTTCTTTTTCAAGGAGTTAGTGCATGCCCTGCTGTTATGTTGAACACCACATATCCTTCAACGTCCTCTCTGCCCCCCAAAGCTCCAAACTGCCTCCCAGTGCAAGTAGCAGAGCCAGAAGCAGAAGCATTGCAATAAGACTAAGCCGATCCTGTCACCAACCAGCATGCCTGTAGTGCTTAAGGTATTGTGTTGTATCACCATTAAGGGAGCATTAAGAAATCTATGACTTTTATGGAGGCGGGGAAGGCAGTGGGAGTTGAAACCCCAGTGGTTAGGCAGTTTATGTTCCAAAACAGACCATGGAAAGTGAATTTTGAAAGCAGCAGCTGGCCCAGTAATTGTTGAGACACTGGTATTAATCAGGAACCCTATCAACCCCCTGCAGATATATTCTGGTCATTTTATACTATGATGCAGTATAAATCTTAGTTATTGCAGCTTTAAATAGAACCAAATGGATAACCTTTTAACCTGACATAACACATTCAGCACAGAGAGCCTGAGAGTGAAACTGCTCGGTGCCGAGAGTAATTCATTCTGTATTTCATGCAGGAATGTGTCTGCGCTAATGGCGTTGAAGTCACACATGGTTTATGTCTACAGTGTAACGCTCCAGAGTCCCCCCTCTACGCCACTCCAAATTACCAGTGTAATGACACGACATTATTACCTCACCTCCTCGTGAGTCACTGCATCAAATGCGGTCGACAGCACACGTACAGCAGTCGGTGGAAATTCAAACAATCACTTTCCTCAAGATGCCTGGTAAGCATTTAAAGGGAAACATACATGCCTTTAAATGTTTATTAGCTGTTTAATATCCTGTTTAGGGTGTCTTTTATCAGTTTGGTGCTGTTAAGTCCCTCGGTTAAGTCACCGTTTCCTGTAGGTGCCAATCCTCCCCTCCTCCTCCCCAGCCACCCTGCCCAGATTAGGCTGCATGTCGGTGAAATGGGAATCATCCAAGATATAATCCACACAGTCTTGGTGTACTGTGTAACACAGACAACTCTTTTATGCATATTACATTTCATATTTTCTTCTGTGCATGGTAAAATCTTGCTATGGAGGTTTGCAAATGATGCGTTTCGGGTGTAAAAAACGCAAATCTTACAGTATCTTGGGAGTATCTGTGCCAAAATGGAACCAAGGATGCAGAATGGCGACGGCTCCCTTGCAGGATGTGGGTTGCCCTCATATTGGGCATGTTTTGACTGGGATTGGGGAGTCAGATTACCTCATATTTCGTTCAGCAGTCTGAGAGGCATTAATCATCCCGTTAAATCAAGACAGTTTTATAGCCTTGTGTGTGAGAGTGCTTATAACCCACATAACTCTACTGCTCACTTAAGACCTATGTACCCAAATGTCCAAACTTAACAAGCAAAAAGTTTTTATAGCTGGGCATTCCTTCACGGTTCCAATGACCAGAATGTTCCTTCACAACTTCACTAAACCATTGACCAAAACTTTTGAACAAATGTAAACTTTTGAATTGTATTTTTTTTTTTTTACTTTTGGTTTCTTTTTTTCTGCAATCAAAGCATCAGAGTATAAAGACAGCAGTGTATTGCTGAGAGGCTTGAAATGCGTTTCTCTGACAATAGATGACCATTGTGAAGCAAAGACTATAATTTTCCAGCTATTAATTTTGACCACATAAAATACGCTGGCATGGTGAAATATCTCAGCAATAAAATAATCTTAGTGTGCAAAATGCATTTGATAAATATATGAGTGTGATTGTTTTGACTTGTTTGAATTTATTTCCATCTGATGACTCATGTCACAATGTAAAACTTTATTTCCATCATGGTCCTCATGATCTAAAAATGTCAAAGTAGTCAGGAAAAACACATTCAACAATATCAGCAATAAGCTGTACAAGGTGACTGGCCACACACCGTGTTCCTCACAGGAGAGAAACCAATCACAGTCACCACTACAGGCCTGTTTCACCTCATTTGCAAACCTCACTTGTAAAGCTAGAAGTGTAACTGGGATTTTAAGTTTGGTTGATTTTTGGTTTGGTTGAAAATGTACTTTTGAATACTGAAGTATTTGTAAAAGCAAGTACTCCAGTACTGGATTTTACAGTCATGGACGAAAGTATTGGCACCACTGGAATTTATCCAGAAAATACACCATCTGTACATTTCATATTTACATCTGTATATTTCATATCTCATATTGTTAGATGTTTATTTTATTTATTTATTTTTTTTTTACTGTATATAGTCTTTATTGTATATATTTCTGCATTTATTCTATCTTTATTGTATATATTTCTGCATTTATTCTATACTACTAACATAAGAATTTCCCAGTTTGGGATCAATAAAGTAAATCTATCTATCTATCTATCTATCTATCTATCTATCTATCTATCTATCTATCTATCTGTCTATCTATCTATCTATCTATCACCCTCAAAATATTTGGTTGCACACCCTTTGGAAAAAATAACTGAAACCAATCACTTCCTATAACCATCAACAAGCTTCTTAGACCTCTCAACTGGAATTTTGGACCACTCTTCTTTTGCAAACTGCTCCAGGTCTCTCAGATTTGAAGGGTGCCTTCTTGCAACAGCAATTTTGAAATCTCTCCATAGGTGTTCAATGGGATTTAGATCTGGACTCATTGCTGGCCACTTCAGAGCTCTCCAGCGCTTTGTCTCCAACCATTTCTTGGTGCTTTTTGAGGAATGTTTCGTGTCATTGTCCTGCTGGAACACCCATGACCTCTGACACAGACCCAGCTTTCTGACACTAGGTCCCACATTGCAGCCCAAAATCTTTTGATAGTCTCCAGATTTCATGATTCCTTGCACCCGTCCACATCCAGGGAGATTAGCCACAGTTCAATGGGTTATAAACGTCTTGATTAAATTGCACACAGTGGACAAAGGAACTTCAAGATCTCTGGAGATGGTCTTGTAACCTTGAGATTGTTCATATTTTTCCACAATTTTACTTCTTAAGTCCTCAGACAATTCCCGGCTCCTCTTTCTCTTCTCCATGCTTGGTGTGACACACACAGGCACACAACACAAAGGTCGAGTCAACTTTTATACATTCTAAGTGGCTTCAGGTGTACAGTACAGCAACTTTCACTTGTAGTGGAGCAACTTTTGACCAGGATCTATATTTTGACTCAAGTTACGGGGTTGTGCACGTTGTCCACCTCTGCTTGTGGATCGATTCCGAATCATGAACATACCTTTATCTTTATCTTTATTACGGATACCCATTAATTGTTGCCGCAGCAGAAACTAATCTTCCTGGGGTCTACACATTAAAAAAAAAACTATACATACATACATACAAACATACAAATAGCATTATACAGTGTATATAGTACTTAATAAAAAATACATTTCAATATATCAATACCCAAACATTGCATATTGCATAATAAAATTACGTTTCAAAATACCCAGACATATCTCATCGCAATAAATACAATGGAAGTAATCAGACTTTCACTCAGAGGATCTCTTTGTGTACCTTATCTGCTTTTTAATGCAAACATATTTCTTTTTGTCTCATTGCTATTTTCAATTTCTTTTTAAAGCCTATCTTACTGGTTATCTGTGTTAGATATAATGGTAGTTTGTTCCAATATAACATGGCTCTATATCTATATAACAGTTATATAAAAGTTTTCTTAGCAGCATTGGATTTTGGATGAGGAAGTGTGGAGTGTGAACATACGATCAGTCAAAATACATAATCTAGTGAAATGTAGTTACAAAGTCCCATTATAAAGATGAGCTTTTCTTTTCTCTTGCACTCTTGTATCTGTCTTACGGTACAGCTAAAAGCAGACTTACATTTTGACTTTTTTTGCAACATTTTCTTGCCTTCCAGTGTGTTCCAGAGGTAAAGCTATCCATTATTTTGTTCATGGCACGACCACTTGATGAATTTTTGTTGCAGTGCTTTTATTTAGGAATGGCAAGCTTTTCATACCAGTCTGAGGGAGCTGCTATTTACTTGTTCAGCATTTGGCCTTCAAAATGTCAACAAGTTTGTATGCTTGTGGCCACAGGGAAACAAAACAACTTTAAATTTAGCTTTCTGTCTCAATCAAGTTTGCCCTCTGTGGAAATAATTCAACATCTCAACTGGATTTTAACTGTGCATGCTCTTTGGTGCAGTTTTAAATACGTTGATTTATACGTGACTTTGGTGGCCATGGTGTTGTATGTCTTGCTTCAGAGCTTGTTCCCTGCCAAAATACTTTACCTTCCTACCTGCAGGCTTCATGTCTGGAGGCCTTGTTTGGCTAAGCTTCCTCTGCAGTGAAATAATATCAAAGGAACTTGTTGCTGATTTGCACGCTTCATCTGACACATGATTGTGGGAACAGAAAGGAATTTGAAGTGATTGCTTGCCAACAGTCAAGATAGTACATATCAAGGCTCTGTAGGACATAATATATAATACTGCTGGAATAGTGCAGCATTGAACTGAGAAAGAAGAGGCACAAATTACAGTTTTGGCAGAGAATATCAAGGAAGCCACAAGAGAATCATATGATCCTCATTAGATACACACAGATGTTGTATGTTAAGCCTGTATGACAAAATATTTACGCTCACCCAAAACAGATCAAACTACTGATTCTGTAATTTTCAAACATGTTTCATCATACGAGGAAAAATACGTCCTTTATTAACAACTGACAAGCTGTTTCTGAAAGGTTTATAATATTCAAGTAGTTACTTACATTTAAAATATCAATCCATTCCCTGCATATGGTTGTAAAACTGAAGTATGTGTAGGAAAAAAAAAAGCAACATTTGGGAGTTTCTTTGCTTGCTTTGTAAGCTGAAAGAATAGCCTGCAAATTCAAGATATGAGCAGTTTCAATGAACACGTTGGGGATACAGCCTTCAGCACGAGTGCCGTTACCTTTTGTGTCATTTATTGACGTAACCTTTAGTTAACCGGGTAGAGTCCGAGAAATATGAAATCTTTTTTACAAGGGAGCCCTGGTCAAGGGGCGGCTTCAAGCAGCTATATGCTCAGCCTTTAACTTCTGATGAGGCTCTCATGGAAGGCTATC
>OMLB01064204.1:13121-35120 GCA_900302555.1 Myripristis jacobus | reverse complement strand
AAGCATGTGTAGAGAGCTTTAAAACCCACACACACACACACACACACACACACACACACACACAAAAAAAAAAACCTCTCTTGTTCCATGCTGTGTATAATGCCTAACTTAAGTTTCCTCTGCACTTTATCAAGTCCATGGTCAGGCTCATCTACTATGAATCAGGGTGGTGCCACAAAAAGCTCCAATTTTCCATTCCAAATTTACAGTGGTTACTTGAACTATTTCTGTGAAGATGAACTGAGTGAAAGTACATCCAAGATCAATTATGAAACAGTTTTGTCGCAGGCTTCGGGAGAATTCATATCACTGAAACTAACTTTGTTTCAAGCAAACAACAACAAGGATGTAACGTATCAGTGTGGGATGCAATGAGTTTACTTAAAGGTCCTGGATTGTACAGCCAGCTGATAGAATTGGAGAACGGTGAGGCTTGGAGCACTTCTCAGTTCTATGTGGGCCAGATAAGCAGTGCATAGCCCCCCCTCCACCCCCCCTGCTGAGCAGTAATCCTGCAGCCCAAGCACGAGGTATGAGTTATGTGAGAGGTATTTTGGCCCCAGCCTTCAGGAGCACAGAAGCATCATTAAGCTAAAGTAACTGCACAGGGTGTTTTTTTCCTCTTTTATTCTCCTCCTTGTCTGCATCCAAATGTCGCAGATTGCCTGCATTAGTCATGGCGAGGGCAGTGCATCCAGACAAGTCATCACAGGCAGCCGCACAATGTGGCTTACTGTCTTGCGAAACTCCCTCAAGGTGTTGGAGTAGCTTTTGCTCTAATTTGGACATCACAATCATTTTTGTGGTAGCTGTATAGAAATGTAAGGGGCATTTGTGGCTTTGGTAAAATACCTGTGCACCTTCTCCAGCGCTATAAACATTTAACAATGCCGCCACATGTGAAACAGCCTGTCTGCAGATGATACTGTGATTACTGCACCAATTTCTTACAAAGAGCCATGTTAAAATCTTAACACTTCAGTTGGCATTGTGAGTTCTGGATCACATCTGCATTTTACCCCTTCAGAAACCTTTCACAAAGAGACTTCCTAATGAGAATCTATGCTGATCATGTTTGTGTCATGGGGCGTTCACACTGCAAGCGTCTTGTTTGATGGGTGGCTGTATATATGACACATTGTGGGCGGGACCAGAGCCTCCTAAGTTGTGGTCTGCAACTGCAATAAATAAAATCACTGAAGAACTTACCATCGACCCTAACGATGGATGCAAGAGTTCGCCAAGCATAATTTCTAACATGTTCCCAGAGTCTTTCGAATTGAAGTTGTAAAGAAGTGGAAAGCTTTGAATTGTTGTGGACAGGTTCTTCTCCATTTTGCTCAGCCAGAAATACCTCTTGTGCATGAAATGAGCATGAAGCTTAAAGATCAGATTGACAGCGGATGGCTGTGTAAAGTTTAGCTGGGGCACACAAGCCTGTTGACTGTCTGCAAATAGGCCAAGTTTCCCAAGTGGCTTATCTTTGTAACAAGTGAGAGGACTTCTGATGATCCTATTGCTTCCAGTTGAAATAGACAATCAGGTGTTTGATATATCCAAGATCTTTTATATTGATACAATATAAGCAAGTAACACCAGCAGTTGAGGAGTTATGTTGCTCTGCTTCTCTGTTGTTATGCAAAGTCTTTCAAAGGCCTTTTCAACTACCACAGGTAACCCAGAACTTTCCATAACCTGCAACTTTTAAGAGACGGTGAAGTTCCAGGATTGGCATTGTTTCTAATGCCACTGAAGAACCAACTGTCAATGGTTTCAAGTACATCATATATAGTCCTGTAGTTATGCTACCTATGTGATTTTTCACAATAGATTCTGTATGCATGAGGAACAGCGTGAAAACAGACAAAGTTTTTGCAGTAATATAGTTTTAGCTCCAGTATGAACAGCAGACACAATATACTATGCCATCAGAGATGGGAATAATATAAAAGGAAGATGAGAAAGTGCAGAGAGAGGAAAGTCGAATTTATCGAGTTTGAAGAAATAAAGAGCAAGAACGTATCTTTACGGAACTGTCGCCACATCAATGCTTGATCAGTTAAATTTGAAAGCACTGCCAGTCCCACCTAAAGGTTCTTGGTACTCAGATTTTGGTATCACCCTTGAGCAGAATCGAAATCAGGTTCTGAGATCTCTACCTGGAACCATGCAGTGCCCTGTGGAAACAATTCCAGGATCTCTGAAACGGGTCCAAAATTAGGTTCCAGGAACTTTAACTGGAACCATATCATCTTGTAGCCTGTCGAAACAAGTCCAGAACCCGTGAAATAGCTTTCACAGTATGGCACACCTCGCTAAGTTCTTAGGGTTGAACAGGGATATTACTGAGTGGCACTGCCAAAGGAGAACCCAATCATGCCAAGTAGTCAAATAGTCTCTGCAACTAATTACCTCTACCAGCAGAGTTAGAGACAGGGTTATGCTTTGGCCCCACTTGTCTGGTTGTTTGTTAGCAGGATAGTTCTGAACAGATTGGCATGAAACTTCGCGCAACGACTGGTCATGGGGCAAGGAGTGAGGTCATGGTGCTGTTGGGCCAAAGTAGGGCGTGGTGGCGGTGTGGCTTCACATAAAAACGTTTGTACCTTCCCAACAGATTCACAAAATATCATGACTTGTAGAAAGGTTGGGCATGTGGCAAGGAATAACTGATTCATGTTTCACACCAACTGGCCAAGGGGTGGTGTGGGGGTGTGTATGATTAACTTTTGCTGAATATCCAACATGTGGAACTGGCATATCTTGACAACTGCATAGTGTCAAGTCAAAGTATGCTGTCTACTGAGTGCTTTCTAGATTTTAGTATTTATTTTTCTTAAAGAACCAGAGGGGGTTGTTTCATCAGCATTCTTCAGATAATAGGACTTAAGTTGTCAATCACAAAAAGTTAACTGCATTGACTTTCAGACCTCTTTAAGTGCTATGTGCATATACATCATTCTGACTGAAATCTGGAGCCAATTACCCATGATGCAGCAATTGTATTTTTTCCATTACCATCACTATCTAAACTCAGTCACTGAAGGAGAAGTAAGGCAACTTGACTTAAAGTTTTGTCCTGAAATGGGGGAGCGAGGCCCGTGCAGCACTGTCCTAATGTTAAGTGCTACCTGACAAAAAGCAGGTATGCTTATTATTCCTAAATATTGTTATTCCTAAACACAGATTTTTTTTCCTCTGCCCGTCAGGTATAACAGGAGCTTTTTCACCCACACCATTCTTCATGCACACACACCTTGTCAGTTTACCACTGACATTGTGGTCTTGAGGAGATCCAGTGTTTAGCCAGCACTCACTGATGACAGATGCTTAATGACATACATGTTCGTTCTGCCCAGCCAAAATGCCCTTTCATGGCAATACATGCACATGAATGAATTTAAACACTGTTGAATACAGATGGATTGCAGGTCATCGGGAAACTCCATTTTCCCAGGGCCCTCAAAGTCCAAATATTTAGTCTTTCTATTGTTAGACACAGTTAGAGGACAAAGTTTGGGAAATTAACTGTCTGTTTACATATCTTTGTTGAAAGTGGGAGTGATAACGGTGACATCTGCATCAGATGAAATGAATCATATCTTTATTTTTTGAAGAAAACTTTTTGGATTCTTTATATGCCCAGAACATCAGCATTCCTGGATTGTAAAATCACATGGAAATTAAATGCAATCCTGTCAGCTAGATGCATTTCTTTGTCTGGGGAAGGTTTTGGCTTGTTATTGCAGAACGTCCCACTGGTGGTTTTTAGCAGGCCTATCAGTCCTGCTTCCTCATGCATTTGAGCAAAGCCAGGTGTGGTAAAAAAAAATAAATAAAAAAAATCCCTCCTGTCTCCTCAATTTGAAGTTTGCTTTAGCAACCGACTATGAACAAACTGTTGTTGTATGCCATCACCTCATAAACCAGTCTGTGTAGCACTGCGTCAAACCCAGCCCCCCTTATTATAACATCACAGTTAATTTGAAATGTTAACCAAGGTGCCATCTCTAAAATACTTTGCAGAATCAATTGGACCGCTTCTAAACACACATCACAAGTTTGGCATGCAGACTGTAGAAAACAGGTCTCAGTCAACTGCACTGCTTAAAAGAGGATAGCTGCGGGAAAATATAATGTATGACTTATTCACATGGTCTTTTTTCTCATCTGATTATAGTTCAAAATGATTTAGGGGGTATTTTTTAAAATCAAGACATTTGCACCTATAAATTAAAGTAAAATTTCAATTTTAACGCAGTCTGAAAATAGTCATCATGTGTCTGATGACATTGCAGCATGTTGTCTCCTGGCCTCAGCTGCAGAAGTTGAGACTGTCCTGAGAACGAAGAAAACCTCTAGGTGAGCCTGTGTGGCTGAGACAGCTGTAAAAGGCATTTATCTGATAAATACCTCCAACAAAGCAATTCCTGGGCAAGTTCTTAAAATCAAATTAAGCACTTCTGTTCTTTTGCTCTGCAAGCATTATTAACAACACAATGAAATGCAAATTGATATACATTTAAATAGAGGGGTTTTACACCCTGGGCCTTATCATGAAGCAGGGCAAAGCTGTGAGGAGATGGACACTTGTGACTGAGTAAATTTACTTTAGCCTGTGGGGTTTAATTAGCTTGCATGAAGCAAAGCTTCACAAACGTCTTCATGTCAAGGGCCCACAATTAGATCTTCATTAGACCACCAACCCCCATTTGATAAGAGTCTCACCTAAAGACTTCAGTTTGGGAAAATGTTGTTAGATATGACTTGACTCAATATGACTCTCTCCTGTGGCTGCGATATTAACAGTGGAACCTCTGATCCAAACAGTAATCCTTACATAAACCCACTGAGCTATTTCTAATAAATAATATAATAATGACTTTCCTCCTTTTGCTGGGGGACCACCTGGATCCTTCTCCAGGACCCCTGTAGTGTTCTCCATACCCCGTTTTGGGAACCAGTGGAATAAAGGCAAACCTCAGTTGTGACTGGTAAACCTAGTTTAAAACTAAAAACACACTAACTCTGCACAACTCAATGGTAATTTTCAAAATGTCTTTCACTGTCAAAAATACCGTTTGCGTGCCACCTTTCGCCGTTCGTTGTTTTTTCTAAGTTATGTATTGTGTCTCGAAAAAGGACGTGAAAGGGAAGGAGCAGTGGAGGGGGTAGGGAGGCTCCTCTCGTGTTTTACGCACTGGGTAATTGAGCGCTTTGACTGACAGCAGAGTGCCAAAAGGCACAGACGCACTCCGATTGGCCGGTGCGCACTTTACAATCTTCTCTTGTTTCCAAGCTCCGCACAAGCAGAGCGCTTACCTCCCCGAGCTCTTGCAGGAGCCAGACGCAGCAGAGGAGCGCAACGGGGCTGTAACCAGAGGAGACTGGCTGTGGACTTTACCCAGACCCCAAACCTAATACGATTTTACGCACACTGATCAGCAGGACTCCGCTTTTTTCCTTATTTTCTTTTCCCATGAAGCAAATGTGTTGATTCCTGTCTTTTAAGCTTTGCCGTGAGCTGCGTTCGTTTTATTCTGTGAAACTTCTTGTTACTAAAAGAAGATAGAAAAATAATCATGAGGTCTTCTGAACCGAGGTGGCGAATGATGTCCCTGGCCGTGGCAGTGGCGGTCATGGCAGTGTGCACAGCGTCAGAGTATGAGTACCTGAGCTGGAAGTCGGACCTGTATAACGGGGGGCGCAGCTACGGCAAGCCTCCCCAGTGCGTGGACATCCCGGACGACCTGCGGCTCTGTCACAACGTGGGCTACAACCAGATGCTGCTGCCCAACCTGCTGGAGCATGAGACCATGGCCGAAGTGAAGCAGCAGGCCGGCAGCTGGGTGCCCCTGGTGCACAAGAACTGCCACCCGGGCACCCAGGTCTTCCTGTGCTCGCTGTTTGCGCCCGTGTGCCTGGAGCGGCCCATTTACCCCTGCCGCTGGCTGTGCGAGGCGGTGCGGGACGGCTGCACCCCCATCATGGAGGCCTTCGGCTTTCCCTGGCCGGAGATGCTCACCTGTGACAAGTTTCCCCAGGACGACGTGTGCATCGCCATGACGGCAGCAAATGCCACCGAGGCCACCAAGCCCACAGGTAAGATGATGATGATGAGCCGTGACTGCATTGCACAGGTCTGAATCATCTGAAAACAGGTCAAACAGTTTATTATTAGAATCAAGAAAAATTGTGAAGTGAGGGTTGACTGAACACAAGGTCTTTCTCTTTTCCTTTCTTTTTTCCATCTTCATATTTACGCGGTTCCACACCTGGGAGCTGCCTGCACTCTTTTACTGCTGAACCTGAGCAGCCTTATTCTAGTTGAGGTTTTTCTTGCTCAAAGGCACTTAGTCTGTTTCTTTTTTATATGTTTTCTCCAGTGGGTGGGGTGGTCTAGTCAAAAGCCTCTAGGACTGGGGGGTTTCAAACTTTTTTTCATGTTCTGGACCCCCAAAGTTGACTTTCATTACACCACAGACCACCTCTAGAAGGGACTTTTTCCCCTATAGGCTATGAAACAGCATTTTGGCTTGTGTTACTTACGCTGCTTACATGTCATATATGAACAATGACAAATAGATTCACAGCACTGACATAAATGTAATGTTAAAATAATCACTCACACATTTTTGTGTGCTGCCACAATTCCTAGTGAATGAAATTATGGTGAAATTAAGCTATATTCCATTTTGCTGAGGAGACCCTGGAAGTCCCTCAAGGAGCCCCGGGGTGCCCGGACCCCACTTTGAAAACCGCTGCACTAGGATACTGCCAGCCACAGGAAAAGTGGTGGCTGGATGATTATAATTGAACTTAATTATCCTAAAACTGATGCAGGCCTAGTTTTATCACCCCCCAACTCACACAAACACATTCAGGAGTTCTTAATGTCACTTAATATAGAGGTGCTGCTGTGTGAACAAACAGCCGCCACTTTTGCTACAGTGTTAAGACTGACACCTGTGCAGCTAAATGGGCCTGAGGTTGTTGTTTCAGGGCCGAATGTCTGTTTGCAGATGCAAATCCCAGCACAAACAAACCCAGTGCAGCCTTTTGGGGAGAACTCACCCACGACCCCTCTGGATTTGATCCCACTTTAAAATGTTTACCGCCCCCTCACTGAAGAAAGTTTCCTGCGGTTACAACTTCTTTTCGGTCTAAGATCTATAAGCCCTGGCTTCAGTGTGGTATGAATGTGAAGTTGCTCGCTATTGACAAAGAAGTGATGTGGTAATAATTGGAAGAAAAAAAAAAAAGCTTGAACAGATGGTAGTAATTTCTCTCAAGGTGTTTGCTGAGATGGAGGACAATGCTGGGAGGGAGTCCAGCAGCAAAAAAAAAAAAAATCCTGGATATATTCACTTTCATTTTCTGCTGACCTAGCAGTGACAATTGCCTTAAAATAAAGAAAGATGGAAGGGTGAAGGGATGTAATCAGAAAAACAGGTTGTTCAAAGGAAGAAGTCACAAAATGCAGTCAGGAGGGGCATGGAGATTGGAGCCAGTGGTCTCCAAACAAAGCTCTTCAAGGACAGGAAGACCCCCACCACCACCATCATCTATCACTAATGGCTGCTTGGCTGCAAAATCACTAAACCTGTTGGGGCTCTGTTGGTATGAAGCCTGAATCCAGCTCTTTCAGACACCTCCTGCAGCACCGGGGGAGATAGAGATATTGTAACATAGTCCAGAAATGTGGTCTTCCAACCTAATGAGATATGCTGACAAAGAGCATGGAAACCCTGAAAAATGCACAAAAACAGCTTGCCTTGGGGAAGATAAAGCTTGGGGGAACTTGTGTGAAACCGCATTTCTGTGTTTTATAGCTAGCGCCGCGGCCCCTGCCAGTCGTCGCTGCTCTCACCCAGGTGAGGTGTGTGCCAGGGGAAGGGGAAGTACAATTGCCTCATTCATGTTAACCATAAATCAGAGGGGACTTTCCGTCACCACACCATCAACCTACTTATATTTCAACCTTAACGCCGTTAATATGCCCTAACTAGACATTTTCACAGTGCATTTTGAACCGTAAATGGCTGGACTGTGGATCCTTCCAGCAGTCTCCCTCGATTACACAGCACTTACTTTATCTTAGGCGTCTGAGGGGTTGGTTTTTCTTGAAAAAAAAAAAGGTGGGTGTACTGACTGACATGGTGGTATGGACGGAGGCCCGGTTTCCTGAGACAGACTCTCTTTCTGGGTCGCGGGACCACACAGAGCTCGGCGGTCTCCAGACGTCACCTGTTATCGTTTGTTGTCAGCGCTGGTGATAAATAAAGCTAGCGTTCTCTCCCCCATGGCCCAGCGGGACACAGAGCCAGACTTGTTTTGGCCTCTTGGAGAGGGCAGGCGTAGCTCAGTCAGCCGTGTGTCACTACCTTTTTTTAGTGCTTTTCTGATTCATTTCAATTCAATAGTCCCAAAAAAAAAAATTGATGTAAGTGGTGATTCCACAGCATGTCCCTGTTTTGACTAAGGTAGACAAAAGCCGCACTGACTCACTTAACTAATTCTCCGTAATGGATGCTAATAGAAGTCAGCTAACAGTACTTACCACATCACTGCCAAACACAAGGCGGTGATAATTGATTTAAAGGAGGATGAGTTGAAATGGGAAAAAGGGGCCTCTGTAAACAGTGTCTGTTGTCGCAAGCCCCTTTACACCTGGGTGTTACTTTCACAAGCTTTTGTCAAACACGTGTAATGGACAACTGGGGAGAGGAAAGCCAGGCATTTGTTTTTGTTTTACCCTCTGCGCGCATTATTCAGATATGCGATGCTGAAATGCATTTAAATTAAATGCTTCAGGACTTTATCCTATTGTAAGTCCAACTATGTTTGGAAAGTAAGCTCAGCTGTCTTGGCACAGAGCAATCATGTGTGGTAAGTATGAAGGGAGAGGAAAAAACTGCAAAATCACATCGATGAAATATTCACAGATATGCCTCTAGAGTGAATTACTTTTTGGCAAAAGCATAGTTTGGCCTTTTTTGTCTATAGAGTGAGCTATTACTGTAGCTGGAATCTTGCAGCATTCTTTTAAACTTGAATTGTACATCATTATCATACATAGGATGCTGTTTTCCTCCCACACTTTTAATATCCCCATTTCTGCTTGTGGGGGCCAAGTGAATACATTCAGGAAAAACTAAACAGCTTGGATTCATTCATGTGGGAAAAGGTGGTTTTACTGAAATGTCTCATAAGAATGGGTCAGTGTATTGCATGCTGATGAATTTCTCTCACACCTAGACATATTATAGCTTAAAGTGAGGCCAGCTGGGCTGCTTAAGTGAGCCATGTTGTAAACACACAATGTGACAAGCCATCCAAGGGGGATATACTGTAGCTCTTGAGCATTAGAGCCACAATGACCACTGTTTTGAAGACGCTGGAAGGCCTATCTCTTCATGAAGCAGATAGTAGGCAGGAGTGTTTACTGCAGCTCTTAGTTACAGCTGGCTATAAAAGTGGAGGACATTCCTCACTGAGGTCAGGTCATCAGTGTAGAACAGCCCGAGAGACCGGGAAACCAAGAGTTTTAGTCCCAAAACGTCCAGATAGGATCTTGACACACAGAAATGGGTGTGCGTCACTGAGAATCACATCTCACTTACGGTATTCATCATTTTATATTGGAATCAAAGGGCGGGGTTTGTGATTTTTCAGAAGATTCCATTTGAGCTCGTCTTCATTTCTAATGGGAAATGACTGTTTCACTGTCCTTTTCCTGCTTTCTGTGTTCCTAATCACATTGTTGATGGGTATTAAAGGGCCATACCAGTGATTTGCAATGTTAGGCCCATTTCCTACAAATGCAACAAATCATTTTGCAAATCATGTGGTGGACCAACATATGAAAAAAAATCACGACATTTTCTTTCTTTCTTTTTTTTTTTTTTTGTTGTTGGTGGAAACATCCACCTTTATAACGTTCTGCTTCTGTAGCTAACAAAGTCACCAACATTCATAAACCGCAGAACTGATAATTTGCTGTGAAAAGCAAATGTTTCCATGGGGACTACTTTCCCTGGTGGAGGGACTGTTCTGCCCAATTTCAAGTCATCAAAACACAACAGTGCCGCTGCTTTTAGGAAAACCAATGTCATCGACTTTGTTATGGTGATGGAATTCTTGTGTGAAGAAAAATTGAAGTTCATTTTATCGTCGTGGAATGAATGGAAACCGACGGCTGCATAAACTAATATTGCAGTTCTAAAATACAACTGCTTGCTTTGGGAAAAGAGTAGCAGGAATGTTAACTTTATATATTTAAATCTCTATTAAAGGCGAAGTGATGGTAATAGTTAGTAATAGATGGTAATGAGTTGATTTGACATTCTGACACTTTTGCATCGGCACGGATGGCTTCAAAACGGTGTCCCTCCTGTTTCCCACAGGTTACTCTCCCATCTGCCCTCCATGTGACAATGAAATGAAAACAGACGCCATGCTGGAGCATATGTGCGCCAGTGAATTCGGTAAGCATCCTCCTCCCAGCACCCACCGTGCCAACACACACACAACATGCAAATACACACAGAGACACGCCCTGCTCCGCGATTGCCTCGACATGCCTTTGAATTGTGTCGGTCACCATGGCGTATCCAAGCGCACCAGAAATCATTATCAGCGGTAGCGAGAGCGTGCATGACTTGCTGCCTCAGCCTTTTAAAACAGCGTATGATTGATTTATATAAACACGCTTAAAGATGGTAAAGCGTCTGCCTTTTCTTCCTGGCCTACTCTCGTGACCATACATGGCCAGTTCAATTCCAGTTGAGCTATGAACACTTTTGCTTTTTCTCCATGTCTGTCATGGTCAAAATAGAGTGTTGAACAAAAAATGATTCTTTGAAATTTGCTTTTAATGCAGGATCAGTCAGGCTGGGTTTGTTGTATGTTAGGTTAAAGCTTAAAAAAAAAAAAAAAAAAAAAAGGAGAGTTTTTAACCCTTAGATTGAAGCCACGGTCTGTCTGGCTTGTTAAAGGCTAATATTCTGTAACTAATGAATTGGGGTCATTGAAAGTGGCACTAAAGCCTTTATGTGGCGGGTCCTCCCAGCAGTAAAGTCTGATGTTTGTTCTACTGTCTGGTCCTGTTGTGTCACAATACCTTCAGTCTATTTCTGTTGGTGCCACAGCTGGGGAGGAATTCACTTTGATTCAGTTTCCAAGTGAAGTCGATAACGATACTGAATCTATTTTTAGATTTGCCTCGACGTAGCATGTATCAACAGTTCTGAGAAAAAATGTTTGTTTCAGCTTCTGGAGTCGACCCTAAATCTGTTTTGTTTAGCCGCACTGAAGAGTAACTAAGCACATTTGTTAAACTATCGTGCTTCAGTGCAGTTTCTAGGCACTGGCACTTTATTTTAGCATTTCTTTTTAATGAGACGTTATACTTTCATTGCACTACATTTTCAGAAGGAAATCTTGCACTCTTACTGCACTGCATTAATTTGATGGTTGTACTTCCTTTAAAAAATAAGCTTTTACATGCAAAATGTGATGCATTGTTACAAACCAGTCAGCGCTATGTGGAGCAGTTAGAGCTTCACCATAAAAACACTTCTTACAGGTTAATGCATCAATAATTAAAGGAACGCCTCTACAAAAACTTTCACTTTTCATATTTAACTACATTTTACTGATAATACCCCTGAGTATTTTTCCATTATGGTGTTGCCATGAATTGGGTACTGTTTCCATGACTGTCGGTTAGTGAGCTCAGTGTGTTGGCACAAAGTCAACGTCCCGACATAGGCATCCTCCTTCAAGCTTCACCCATGCTGCAGCAGCATGATAAAAATTAGGACAAATGCTTGTTTTGCCAAAATTTGTATCCCATACATCATGTGTTCCCCTGGCAGTGTGCCTTTGCTTTGTCCTTCGTGTGTGTTCCTGTTTTGCAACGGCACAAGGAAAATATCATCTGGGAAAAGTGCTTAATAAATGGCCAGTTTGATGTACAGCCTGACGGCTTCCTTGTAGAATCACTAGTGGTTTGGGATTATAAGACCACAGACCATTGTGTTCTTTAATTTCTTGTAGCCTGATGAAATCTTTAAAGGTGTTCCATTTGAAAAGCCAGCCATGGGAAAATGACCCAAAAACAGAGACAACCAGGGGAAAGCAATTTTGGCACACTGAATTAACACCCACACATTTCTGAAAAATAACCATGGATTTTGAATGTGTTAAAATATGCTTCAGGATCACATATTTGGCTCACAGGCCTCCCATCGGTCATTTCCTGGAATAATGTGGAATGTAGAAAGGTGTAGTCCAGATAGGGGAACTGAGGGAATTTGACAGATTTGTCTGTTTAAGTCAGGGAATATTAGGGAATTTCTACAGATGGATCAATTCAAAGTCATATTAAACTATCTATTTTGACACATTGACTGTGTTAGATGTTTTTCAGCCCAACTTGAATGAAAACCAGACTAAAAAACAATATTAAGAGCACAGAAAAGAGGAACATTTTTAGCTCACGGCAGAGCTATGACTTTACTGAAATTTATGGAAAAGTTATGGAATTTCACAGTAGGGCCGCAGCGGGAACCCTGCACTCATAAAGGACACTGTAGCCCTTCAGTTCAATTAAAAACATGAACATAACCAAAACCAACGTGCATGCTATACGCAAGACGCAGGATGCTGCGCTTTAATGTTTCATTCGCTCGCCAGGCGAAGAAACTTGTGGCAGTTTCAAGTTGAATTCCAGGTGCCAGGCAGAGCAAACATAGACTGGATGCATTGGAAACAGACATTCTTCCAGTTCTCAGGAAAAGTTTAAAGTGATATTTGTTTAACGAATTGCTTCGTTGTTTATGCTGCGGTGATGGGACTTGCCTTTCAGTCCGCATCCTGGTTTGCCAAGAGGAGAGTGGCACATTATTGGCTTGTTTCATCTCTGATTAAGACAGATGTTGTTTTGCTTCCTTGTCATAAGTCTCTTAACCCTTGACATGTGAGGAAACACAGAGAGCCTGGGCGCTGGGCTGAGGAAGAGGCACCGCAGAGCTGACACTGCAGGTTTAAACACACAAGGGATGGACCATCCCTGGCATGCCGCAAACATTGCAATGTAATGAGGTCGGCGTATGACTTGATTCTCTAGCAAGTAAACAAATAATACATAGACTGACAAGAGATAACGTATTTGGTCAGATTACATAAACTTGGCTATGGATTTGTTTGCTTCTTTGATGTTAGGGTTTGTTCATTTATTTCTCTGACTTGAAAACTGCACCATGTATAGAGTTAATGCTCTGTCTTGAAAAAAAAAAAAAAAAAGAGGCTCATACAGTAATCACACAAGTTAATCTTGATCTGTGCTCATCCTAATCTACACAAGATAAGGCCACTGCCATCATGGTTTCATTTGGCTAGTTTTGACTTGACTGGGGACGGGATGGACACAGCAGAGGCACGCTCTAGGAGCTCCTGTTGAAAATCCAAGCATATGTTGCAGAACAGCCTGTCTGTTTTGTTTGGAGAACACGGTGCACATTTTCCTGTGGTAATAAGGGTTGGTTTTTCAAATACAATTGTTTTCTTAGTTGATTGCAGAGTTGTTTGTTCGCTCATAGATCTGGTGTGGCTCTGATAAATGTGGTCTTAAAGAAACATTTGCACACTGTTGATTTTTATACCCCGAGTTTAATTAACAGGAACAATTCTGCTGTGCAGACCACAAGATAGATAAAATAGATATCAATTTTTTGCTGCCACCCTTTGGAAGGGTGGCATACAAATAATACCAACTAACCTTTAACTATGCTGATGAAAAACCACATCGAACTTACAGGAATGAACCAGCGACTCACATCCAGGCCTTTATTAATCTATGTGGACCAATCATGTGTAAAATATCCTGGCGCTGGCAGTGAATTAGCATTTTTGTCCGCTGAAAACCTTCAGTTCCTGGAAGCATCTGATTGCAAAAGGTCTGTTCTCACTTAAGCTAAGTGTTAAGTCTTTTTTTTTTTAAATAATAATAATAATGTGTCTATTGTTTGAAGTCCTGCATAATTGCTTCGCTCCAATCGCACAAGGACGTTTGACTTTTCCATATAAGTTGAGCTTGATAAAAGCGGAGGAAGGGAATGCTTAGACAGCGTTTGATTAAGGGTTTGGATGTAGCACAATCTGGCTGAGGTGTTGAACAAAAACGGGGGAGATGTTTCTCCAAAGTTGTGTGTTTTCAAGCTGATAGAGACAGATATTCACATGCTTTTGTCGGACAGGCATAGGTGATTTCAAACGGTAACGGGCCAATACTGCGGTTTCCTCTGCCGATAACTAAAATGACTAAAATGCTTCCAGATTATCTCAGACATCCTGATGAATTTGTCCCCCACTCTACCTCCTGTTACCGTCTCAGCTGGTGGTGACGGATTTACGGCACATCCCACTCAACACTTTGTTCCCACCGCAATTTATCTCTGTGCTTAAGGTTTTACGGTACCTCTTTGTCCCAAAAACTCCAGCACCCTTCAATTAAATCTCTCCTCTGCCTCTGACAGCTCACTTTGTTGTCCTTGCCAAATTGCTCCATCCCCATGCCAGTGCAGCAAACAACAGGGCAGCCGTGCGCTGGGGAACTGATCACCACGGCTTATCGGATCAGACTTGTTCCATTATTGTGCACAGGGATCGGTGCACGCCCTCCCGCTGGGTTTATGACACCCTGGAAGCTGGAGGTCCCGTCTCTGCCGCTGAGGTCGGGGACCATTGACATTTACAGTCACATTGCCTAAGGTGGTTCAAAAGAAAATGTATGCTTAGTTGTGTTGACGTGGTGCCATAAACTGAATTTCGATAATTTTTTCCTGCATTCCAGTAGATTTCTGACATCAGGCATCAGAAAATGATTGTCCATGAAATGTCCTCTCACCCATCTACAGGAATGCACAAAAGGCATTTTTTAAAGTATATTTTCAGCTCCAACTCCTATCTTACAAACAACTGAAAAAAGGGGATTGCTCACTTAGAATAATGTTAGAAACAACTTTGATAGTGAAGACGTTCCCTAACCTTCCAACAGCTTGAATGTACACTTAAGTCTGAGATTCCTGCTAGTCACACAGCATAATAGATGGCTGTTGGTGACACTGGTGCAAATTAACAACTTACAGGGTTTTACACTATACTAGGCTTGTTAATAAACGTGGTACAAGGACAGTGAGAGGTCATGTACAGTAGGGACAGAGGTAGATACACACCCAATGGTGGAAATAACAGATTATATTACTATCATTATTGTAATAGATCAACTTCTTGGCCAACTTGTACTTTTTGAGTATTTCACGTCGGTTGTCTTTTAGGTATCACACTTTTTACTATATTTTAATTCACATCCGTTACCAAGTGCAAATTTAGCTCTCAAATAGCACTGCAACATCTGAATCAAACCTGCACCCGCAACATGTGGAGGATGTATTGCTAAATGTGCTATAAAATTAATTCATAATCACCCAACATTGATAAAAACAACCTTTCTCTCAGCTAAAGTATGTATTATTTTTGTTAGCCTGGTTGTTCCCTTGCTAGTTTCGTGCTGTGTTTGCTAGTTTGAAAGCAAATAGGGTAATAAACATCAATGGAGTAACGTTGTACCTTGTACTCTTAGTACATTTGTATTGAGAGACGGTTTATTTTTACTTAAATAGATTTCAGCAGCAGAAATTTTACTTATACTTGAGTGAAACCTCAGCAGTAAAGTGCTAAAGTGCTCTCCAGCGCTGGGGACCACCTACTGGATGGATTTTCATGTTTGGCTTTGCTCAAGTGAAAATACCTATTTCAAAATGCCAGTCTTCTTATGCAAATTATAGTTATGGATGGCTGGTTTTCAAAACAGGGTCCCAGAATATTCTTGACTTGGAGGAGTGCATAAGGGAGGGCACGGTTTCACCACCGCCCAGTCAAAGATAGCGCTGATTTCCTCTGAACAGTTAAAATTATTTTATATGGTGCAACAGGTTACTGTACACTCCGTCTGAGGAGATTAAGCACTCAAGCAACACGAGGTGCAAGGAAAGTTCAATGCAGTCCAAGGATTATAAGGAGGGAGGATTTATCAAGATGAAGCCCTTTCAGGGGTGGGCCAGGCCTTCTCTTTTATGACTCACTAATTATGAATGCTGCCCATTTTGATTTCATTGAACACTAAGCCTCCTCACAGAGACTGTTTCAGGGAGTAGAGACAGAGGATAAAAGTCCTAATCCCTACCATGTGCGCTGTTAATACTGGGAAAAGCAGGACTGTTCTTTTCTAACACTTTAATTAGCAATGGGAAGATACAAGGGCAATGGAGGAGATGGAGTTTCTTAAGTGCCCATTCAGGTTTCTAGTGGGTCTACTGCCAAACATCATGAACAAGCTCAAAGTGAGTCAACAGAGATTGTGTGTCTGCTTTCTGGCCGTAATGGATTCATGAAAACTATGAGGAATATCAGATGCTAAAAGCTAAGATTTATCAGCTCACATCTCTCCCGCAGTGTGACTTCATGTTCAGCCATGAGGGTGTTCCCTGCACTGCAGGTCACAAGACTTTTTCTTTGACATGACTCAGTGCTTTATCTTGACCCGAACTCGGCGAATTAGATTGGACATAGCATGCCATGTTTTTTTCTCTCATGTTACCATGGCACAAGGTCATCTGTGCTGTACAAACATCACTGTGTCAGTGGAAAATGAGGAGGCACTATATGGAGGCACCGGTGGACCACCAGAGGCGGGCTTGTGCTCCGCTGCAAAAGGGGAACATGAGGAAACAAGGAGATTATAAGGTTAAATAGAGTTTAGTGAGAGCTCAGGCATATTAGTGGTTAATTGAAAAAACAGCAGGAGATTCAAACAGGAGGTAATGGTCAAAAAAGGTGATATCCAGACTAGTGGGCCAATGATACCACTTTTTGGATTGCTGATGCTGATTCTCATGCAGCATTTTCACATTATCCACTGATAATGACTTCATTACTTTTTATAGAACAAACTAGATCTAGACTGCTAAGTCACTGGCTAAAATATTTTCACTTTTAAATATGTTATTCCTCATGTTACATTTGATTCTTATCAGGCACAATGAATTTCTGTCATGCAAGTCATGCAATTCATGCAATTAAAAATAAGCAAGAGTCACACAGATTATGTGGGTTGAGCCAAAGAGAGGGTCGGGTATTTAGAGAAAGAAAACCTTTGGTTATTTTACAATGTTATGCACAAAGGCCATAGGAGGCAGTTATTACATTCTTAACAAAAGCTCTTGCAAATACATTTTATTTACATTTCTGCAGTTTGTAAAGGATTTTCTGATCAATTGCTGATTAGTGCTGTAAAAATCACTTAAATTCTTATTCTTATTCATCTTTTTAGCCCCTTGAGCCACTAGCACCCTGTTGAAGCTTGGATGCTTAATATGTGGCTGGGCTGTTTTATGTAGGTAAAATGTTAAAGAAATATCATACAAAAATAATTATTTCAGCTATAAGGATGTGCTTTCCTCAGGGAGACTGTTTTCTCACATCAAACAGTTCCAAAAATAAATATGGCTATTGAATTACTCACCTATTTTTTTTTTTTTAATTATTTAATTATAAAGTCACAGGCCATACACAATAAACCTACAAAACTGAGGTCAGTGTGCTTACTTTGGATAACACCTGTGGCAACATGCTGCTGGTGTTAGCATGGAGTAGCGGGATTGACTGATCTACCAGGGAAGTTTTTTTGTCTGTGTTTATATCACGGAATGGATGAGTCGCTCAAAGGTTTGAATCAGGGAATAAGTGAAGCTCTGCCCTCTCTCACATTACTACCGTAAAGTTTGCTTGAGGAAGGTGTTTAAACCCCCCATTTGCATCAGTGGATCTACTTTGTGGCCAACAGGGCAGCTCTCGGTGTGAGTGTGTGCAAACGAATAAGTGCGAGGCAGAGCTGCTCTGAAAAAAAAAAAAAAGAGCACACAAATGCACATATGCTCAACAAATCGTTTGCTGGATGAACAACAGTAAAGAAAACATTCCAGGAAAATGAGAATATAGATGGACTGTTTCCCCGTACAAGTGTACTTTCATTGGTCATGCCCATGACAGGAAGATTTTTCTTTATAATCCCTCTCCCCACTCAGCCCCTTACAGAATTACATTACCATACTTTTCCTCCCTGAAGAGATGGGGCTGATTTGCCACTGATACCCTTTAGCAACCTGACCTTTCTGTCATTTTGCTCCGTGCTGCAGAGAGGGATTACCGTGCATGACTGGCATTTTGTACTCATGTAATATTAACCAGCACTCCTCAGCAGCAGTGTGCGGAGACCAACCATTTTGTTCAAGAAGCAACACAGCACTAGGCATGAGGTAATGTCGAGGGCACACTATGCATCACCTTTTGTAACATCTCTCTCCTTTTTCTCTGTTTGCCAGCATTCAAGGCTAAAATCAAGGAGGTAAAGCGAGAAAACATGGACCGCAAGGTGATCCTGCAGAAGAGGAAGAAGATGCTGAAACTGGGGAACCTGAAGAAGAAGGACATGAAGAAGCTGGTGTTGTACTTGAAGAACGGCGCGGACTGCCCCTGCCAGCAGCTGGACAACCTGGGCAACCAGTATCTAATCATGGGCCGCAAGGTGGATAAGCAGTACCTCCTCACAGGCATCCACAAGTGGGACAAGTCCAGCAAAGAGTTCAAAAAGGCCATCAAGAAACTCAAGACCTACAAATGTCCCGCCTTCGAGAACGTCTTCAAATAATACGACTCCCCCCTCCTTTGTTTGCATCTCATGCTACATATGAACTTGCACAACCATACAAACCCAAAACTTTGCTTTCTATTGTCCTGTTTATATATCTATATATCTTTGTATATTTACAGATATACTGAAATCTCCGTTTCTAGTTGAACATGGTGATCAATGGCACCGCAGTTTATAGGGTTGGGTTTTCCTTTTTTTTTTGTTTTTTTTTTGTTTTTTTTTAAAGAAAAAGACATTGTAGTCAAAGCCCTACCTTGGAAATCATTTCCACTAACGTATGTAGATACTCGTGTTCCACACATCCAGACTGTGCCGCAGCGACATCCGAGACAGAGCAGTGGAAGTTTCTCTCACTCTGATCATATGATAATAATAATAATAATAATAGATCATAGAATCAATGATTAGACGACAGAATTGACAGTTGCTGGTATTTTTAGCTTTAAAAGCCACACTGTAGGGAGCAGCTTCAGATATGGTAGTCGTTGAATAACTTATTGACAGTAGTATGATAGAGTGCTGCCAGGACCTGATTGTTTTGACAAAATTAATGACTGCACTACCGCGACTTTTGATCATTTCACTTCCGGCTGCCTCATTCCAGTTTCTGTTTTTGCATATTTTTGTACTTGAAAAATCATAACATCACCACCACCAACAACACATCCACCGTTTCTCTGAGTCCATAAACCCATTGTATGATACACGTCAGTTATGAGACACGGTGTAGGCCTGCTCTTTACAATATGTAACATTATGATATGCATTAGCAATATGACAACTGAACAGCAACAATCCAAAACAAAACAATGATTAGTTGCACCAGAGCTAATATCCAATTCTGGTGCATCATAATCTGATTTCTTGCCATGTATATTGACTATTGACATTTGGCTATTTTTTTTTTTTTGTGTGTGTGTGTCTTTCTAAATGCAGTCCACATGCAGTAATCACTATCCCTTGGCATTCTTTTCTTTTTTTAACACCGGCTTGTCGTCTCACATTATTAAACGAGTAAAAAAAAAAAAAAAAGTGCAAAGAATGCAAAGAATGCCAAATCAGTGTTTTGGATTGTTTTGCTCAGTTTTGCTGGTCCATTTTAGCACTATTTTGTGTCATGATTTGAATGTCAGCAGTGTATTGCTGCCTATTACATGTACATACAAATTTTACATAAATATGGGAAAAAAGGAAACAGCGTCTGGAATATTATTTTGTTTTGCGGGTTTATATTGATGCGTTCTTCATTTTTAACTCATTCCATTTCCTAAAATTCATTGATTCATTTGGTGAGAAATTATTTATAGTGTAAATCTGGCAGTGTAATAAATGAAGATAGTGCTGTGTAAAAGACTTTTCCACATAGGCTGGTTGAACAGTCTCCTCAGATATACTGCATGATTGATTATAGCCCCATTTATAAATGAACAACATGTGTAAAAGCCTTAAATGTGCTTTATAAACAGACAAACAGTATTAAGGTGCATAATCTTGCATAAGTACGGCCTTAATTCCGCTGCTTTCATTACCTCCACACGTTTGGCACTTCCAAACTGCCGTGGTGAGACGTCGCTTATCTCTTTTCTCGTTCTGTAAACCTTTATTTTACGCTTTACCCTTGACATATGCGTTCTGTCTGGTGCTGTAAAAACAAAACAGGGCATGCGCTGCCAACTCAGTCGGCATATGCCTTGACAAACATGTCAAACAGATTGCAGTTTTTCCCAGCAGAACCAAACTAACATTTTCATGGGTTTTTGGAAAGAAAGAATCTCTCTCACAAGCATGATTTTATTCAAACAATCCAAATTCGTGTCGATCTGACGTCTTACAAAGCTTCATTATGGTTTCACAGGCTGTTGATACCTCGGTATGCTGTGTGTAAATGCTAATCCTGAGATATACATCATTACCAGCTCATGCTGATAGTGAAGTTTCATGCTTTCTTAACCAAAGGGCAACTGTCTAATCAACTGTCGAATTTGAAGGATTTATTTTTACAACAACTTGGCCGATGGATAAGGTTTCCGTGCTGAACATGCATGATTTTCCCATGCCATTTCATTTGATACATCAACAATAACATGCAAATGTGCTCAGAATCCACAAGGGATATCAAAACAATCTGACAGAGGCTGAGAATTGTTAGCCAGCTTTATATTTCTTATCCACATTAACACAGGGGTTTGGTTACACTTTCTGAATATTTTAACGTAAACATTTCTCCCTTGCTGAAATCCATCCATGTCAGTACAACACGGATAAACAACAAAACAATAAAACATTAAACTGATTCTGTCAATAAAAAGGCTTGTTAAAAACCAGGAAGTATCAAACGGACCAACGTCTTGCCCATCTGGTTCCAGTAATGGCTTTGGTATTGGAAAATATATCTCAGATGTGGACTTTGCTTTCTAATCATTACTTCAGCTGTCTTCAAAAGAGCCCCAGAAACCCAGGGCCAGGATGCAGCTTTGTCCTATTAAGGGATGATCTGTAAAAAACATCCTGTTGGATTCGTCGTTTCACTGGAAACCACAAATTGACAAAACTGATGAAATACTATTTTGATCTGTTTCGCGTCAGAGGCTCGGAACGTATTCTATTATTCATCAGATATTATTACCGTTCACTTGGTTTTCGGCAATGTGATAACACACCACCGAGCTTGCAAATGCTGTTATATATGGACAGTGTTATATATGTTTTAAAAATTTGGCCTGATGAAAAAGTACAGCTCTTTCCTTGAAACTGAACCCACCTTTGCTGCACAAAAGCCATGTCAGCAAATATAATGCAAATACAACAGTAGTGTCTAACATATAGATAATGTGACACTAGGTTGAATAGGGGATTATGGGGTAAAATGAGACACTTTTTACATTTTGTATTATTATAGCAAATTACATGTGTGTTTTTTCTAAGAACCCTTAAGCTTAAGGCATTTAGGGGAAAAAAAGAAAAAAAAAAGTATAACCCATTAACAAAGTTGATCTTGTGGCTCAACTTATCCTACGGGCTACCGGCAAATTTTACCCAACCATCTTTTGTGTGTGTGTGTGTGAGTGTGAGTGTGTGTGTGTGTTCACATGGCATATCAGGCCCAGAGTTTGTGTTAAGTTTGAGTGACTTCATAACACAAGGTACACAGCCTTGAATTAATGTATAATAAAGCATTAAATGTATATATGTCTATTAACACAATCCTGACAGTTTGACCATGA
>OMLB01064204.1:0-13101 GCA_900302555.1 Myripristis jacobus | reverse complement strand
CCATCTTTGTGTGTGTGTGTGTGTGTGTGTGTGTGTGTGTGTGTGTGTGAGTGTGAGTGTGTGTGTGTGTTCACATGGCATATCAGGCCCAGAGTTTGTGTTAAGTTTGAGTGACTTCATAACACAAGGTACACAGCCTTGAATTAATGTATAATAAAGCATTAAATGTATATATGTCTATTAACACAATCCTGACAGTTTGACCATGACGCAGTCACTCTGCAGAGCAAAAATCACGTTTTGACTTGCCTCTCTTCCCACTTTCTCCATGTGCTCTCTTCCATAGGGAGACTAATTATTCTTCCTCTATCTACACAAATGATCACATGCTTAATTCGATTAAGCAAAGGCATTCAATGCAAGGAGTGGCTCATCCTGCCCACTGGCTCTACTTAGCCCTTTCTCCCCTACATTTTTCAAACGCACGCATCTGGGTAACTTTTGACACTGCTGGCTATTGGTTTAAGATGCAACTCCACGTCCTCACATTAACAGGAGGAAACAATAAAGTGTTATTTAGACTTATAGCGCAAATATTTGGCAGCAAATAGGCTGTCGTAACGTAAGACTTTTTTTTTCTTTCACCAGGTCCAAATGTTTTGTTTTATGGATCTTTGAACCACGGCTGAGCCTTGAGGTTTTTAAAAAGTGAGGCAGTTCTCTGTTCTTAATCCATGTATGTGCCTTCAAAGGCACAGCCATCCCCCTAACTGCTGTAAAAAAAAAAAAAAAAACCTTTGTATTTAATGGTATAGCTGTACTCTTTGTTTTATGGTGCACCATCAGTAGCCAGCAACATAAAAGGATCATTTTAGAGGATTTTGTGCAAGCAAATCCAACCACGGATAACATCTACAGCCATAAAGCAGAAACATGTATCGACAAATCAAATTTAGCATATGTCATTAAAATGAATAAAGTAAATATGGAACACATCCTCTTTAATGCGGTTTGGATTAAAGCTCATTTGAAAGAGCTTAAACACTGTCTGCATGTGGACTTCAGCGGTCATGAATTCTGAGGAACATTGTTATTTTAAAAGAGGCTGAAACACACAGACTGACAGCTTCACCTGAGTGTGTGGCTGTGTAAATGTACAAAGTCATACCCACACAGCGTTTGTTCAGCTGATTCGCTGACCTGGAGCTAGAAAGCAAACCATTAATACATTTGGCTTGTCTGCCGGACTCAGGATGAGGGATGGGTCGACACACTGTGTTTGAGGCCAGGTTCCTCTGGAATTCTGGGATCACAGTCAATTTGGCAGATTAGTCATATCAATCTTCTGGCTGTTAACTGCCCAGAACCTCGGGCTGTTTGCCTCTCACTAGTTTTTCAATGCCACTCACAGCATGAGATTATGACTATAACAGCCATTGAAATCCAAGGGGAAAACGGGATAACCTGGAAGGAGAATAAAACAGGGAAACAATTGTTTTCTTTTTTGCACAAGCCCACAAGGGAGTGGGGGGGGGGCGATGTGGGATGGACTACACATGTGGCCGGCAGCCATATGTTTTTGAATAATAGCCATTAGTTTTAAGAGGATGATGTCACTGTAGGTTTGCTGTTCCAGTAACTATATTCCTCCAGTCCTGGATCAGATCCCTGAAATGACTCCTGCAATGAATGAAAGATTCCTATTTTTCTTTATAATTTACAGGTGAGGAAATATTTGCGGTAAACACAGATTGGTTGACTAATGTATTTCTTGAGTCAGAGACGTTCAGGGCAGATGACGATCAAATCAGGCTTCTGGCATGTTGGGGATTAGCTCACACAAAGCAAATCACACTTACCACTTAGCAGCGGTACATTTTTGATTAATCCCGGAGTGAGGCTGTAGTTTTCAGCGAGCAGCTGAAGGTCTGTCTGAGGAATCTCTCTCACTAAGTCTTTACCTCTTTGCCTGGGAACCTGGGCGAGGATATGAGCAAATACAGGCCTCTGGGTAAAGTTTTGTGATGCCAATGTCAACGAGCCCGTGCCATTTTTGGGAGCTCCTCTCTGTGTGTCAGTCACCGGTGTGACCAGCCACAAGTTGTTAAAAATATTTGGCGAAAACATGAAGATTTATGATTGGTCATTAAAAAGCACGTACACCGGTTAAAAATAACCATGGTGAGAAAGAGGGTAATGTTCAGTTTTCCTGCAAAGGGAGCAGGTAAGTTGACTTTAGGGATCTGATTAAAAGATGTTTTGAACCTGCTACTTGGGATCATGTATTACCACTGACAGGGCCTGTCAGCATCATGGCATCTAATTACTGGATTATTCTTGATGAATAACAGCTATTAATTACACTTTTTAGAGCAATTAGACACTCTAGCCTTTGACATTTGTGACAAATGACACTGGAGATCATCGGACTCTCATGGAAAGTATTGTGGGTAAGCCGTTTATGCAGTGGCAAATCAAAATGTGGGTAAACCGTAGCCTGCAGTTGGTCATGATAAAGCAAACAAAAATCAGTTGTTAGTTTATGTTATTTTTCCTTGGAGTACCTTATTCTTATAAAACTTTCATTAGTTTGCTACTTCTCACTGAGCTTCAGTAAAGCTTTATTCCAGCCTGAAAAGGTGGTAAAATCTATTCAGCAAATAAAAAATGTGGGGAAACTGAACAGGGATAGGTTCACCCGTCATTACATGGCTGTTTGTAAGACACACAAGGCAATTTTACGATAAACTTTTCAGCTGTGTCAGCCGTTAGCTCGATGCATGCGGAAGGCTTCACGACTGAGTCAGCCAAACCCATCATGACATCATGTTAAAAGTTCAGTTGTTGCTCAATAGTGCATCTCAGGCCCTCAAGCCAACAATTTTAAGTGAATTTCATCAACTCTTCTCCGATCGAGAAAACATAAACTGCTCTCCAAGAGAAAATACAAACAGCTGTCGCTTTGCAAAGTTAAAATCAGGATACAGTGGAGGGTAAACCGCCCTTCTTCAGTTTACCCACTATAGTTTGTTCTTCGTCATTATCTTGACATAAATCCAATCCATATTCTCATAGAATGTGTTATGGTAAGCAGTACCAAAATAACTCAAGTTATATGAGAACTGGGTCATTTTAAGTTGACCTGACTCGACTGACTTCAGAATATAGTTTATTTATCCGTGTATTGATCAATACAAGTGTGTGGCTTGCATTGACTTAAAGGTACAGTTCATGCATTACCTGCCAGCTAACTTTTAGCACTCTGGAGAAAGTTATTTTTGTCCTCCAACATGTGCACATGCGTTCAATCAAGAAAACAAACGAAAGCAATCTGAAGCAGTCTTCCTCCAAGTCACCGGATCTCTCTGTATGTTGATAAAAGGAAAAACTACAGTCATAAACCATAATCTGAGCAAAACTATCGTCCAGCTGCACTCGATAGTCACACATGCATTTTAGTTTCAGAAAGTGACACTTGTAAGGTGATGTTCAACCTTCTTTGAGTGGATTTAGGCAGTTATTTTTCAGAATGTTAGCTGGGGGGAAGTCCAGCTCAATGGCAGCAGGCTAACAGTTAGCATTTGAAGCATCCAGCCAGTATCCAGCACTCAGTAACAATGAGAGGAAGATAGCACCACTACTGTACTGTTTTTAAAGTAATAGTTGTAACACTTACATATAAATAAATGCTTGTTTTGTGGCTGTGAGGTTGTCAGGTTGCACGCATGGTGTTCGATTGACAGGCAATGTTTGGGAAGTGCAGGAAAGACCGCAAAAGACAGCAAAAGAAAAAGATGGGAAGAACAAGTAATTTGCAAATTACCACTTTAAGCGATACCTTTCTAAACAATGTGAGATTTATGGTGGATTTACTGGGATAGGTCCTCAAGGTCAGTTACTCATCTCTAATAACAAGTTCAGTCCACACTTGTATCATTTCCACACCCATATCATTTCTGTCATGTTGTTAGCATCTAAACATCTGCAGCAGCCTCGGCACAGTAGTCATTAGTCCGAGTCGACTTTCTACCTCACGCATGGGGGCGGCTTTGAACTGTGGCCGCTTACTTATTATGTTATCATGATATACCTATGTAAAAAAAGACAGATTTATAGGGTTTTTCCAGCTTAAGTGAATGCACCTTACACATTTACTTTTCCTGGCACGGTTCCCTTTGGAAAATGATAAAGTTATAGGTGCTGTTTAACAAGAATGCACACAATCAGTAATCATATACTTTCCATCGGTGGCAAGTGCTGCTCCAAACTGCAGCATAATAAAGAGTCACTCTAAAAACACAAATGCATCATACAACAAGAAATATATTTACCCAAGATAATTTTGCACATGTGATTTTTTTTTTTTTTTAAATAATACTCACCTTCACTCTTATATATGCAAACCTGGGAGTTGCCCAGTAAAATCACTGCCCTCTCTTGCAGGCTATAGGAGGTTCTGGCTGAAAGCTTTTACTGGCACCTCATTGTTATCTCAGCAAGAAAGAATTTATCTCATTCACGTACCTCCATCTAGATATCCAGCCAGGATTTGAACCTCAAACCAACTCACTTCTCTGTCCATGTTCCAGTGCCCATAGCTTCCAGCTGCTGCATGTTTTTCTATGTATTAGTTAAGAATCACGCACCAATATGCAGGATCAGGCACTTGCATGTTGCATGTTGCATGGGACTACAATACAGTTTTTGTAGTCTGACTGCAAAAACTGGTTGGGTAACTGTAAGACTGGATGACTGTTCAGTGTAGTCACTGGAAAAAACTGATTTTGTTTGACAGAAGCAGGACGATAACATTGTTTACAGATGATGTCATAATATTGTAAATTATAGCTGGTGGTTTTAGGTGATAGCAATGTTTATCCAATTCCTATCAGGCTATGTTAATACAAAAGAAACCAAAAGTAACCCAACAAAATTACTGCGTTTCATTCTACACAGTGGATTTTGAATTTTAAAGATCCTTTATCTGTGGTGAATCGCTTTTTGAAAGCAATTCTCCCAAACCGACCTAATGTACCATGTGGCATTTTTTTCCCTCTCACGCCAAACCAGCTCCATCTTACAAAACCAGATGGGACGAGGAGGCAAAAATATTTCAGTTACTTGAAATAAGCCATAAACATAACGTAGCGTAATGGAGTGTTTACTGTGTGTGACAGGAAATGAAAATGGTCGCTTAACTACCATGACGTAACGGGTTGTTTCAGCTGGCTATATGAACAGCTCTGTTCTAAAACTCTGTCCATTGTGGCAGAAAAAGAGCAAAATCATTACCTGAGCAATATTGTTGAACATTTCTGTATATTACATAGGAGCCCGTCTGAGAAAGTGTTGCCAATTTGTCAACCAACAACCCAGGTTAGTTACTTTGAATTAAGTGTACCGCAATTTATGTCATTCTCACATGGTCGGGCATCTTGTAGCAATTTGGAATCAAACTCTCTATGTGCTGTAGACGCATGATATAAATGAATCTAAAATAACATTTTTCTAACATTATTCTTGTAAAAACATGGTTTCCCAAAAAAGTGGTGTCATATTTTCAGTTGCTGACAGAGAAAATCATATAGTCTTTTCATTTTGTCAGTGTTTGTTCACCATGACAGTTTACACTGCAAGTTATTGCCAACTTAAAGCTCATGAAAACCAACCCAAGGCCCTTCGGCGCTCTGTGATGAGAATATCAAGTTCGGGCAAAGTGGTTTGTTCATAACATGTCTGATGATTTGGGGCTGTGTGTTTGCTCTGATTAAATAAACTAGAAATCACAAGCTGCTGTGAAAACACTCATAAATTTGATGTCAGAATGATATTTCAGTGGGAGGATTTTTCCAGCACTGTCTGTTTATACAGCGCACTTTTCAAAAAAAAAAAAGAATCCCTGAGGGCATTTTTGTATCACACACACACATACACACACACACACCAACTACTGAAGTGTCAGATCAGTCTTGTGAATTGTTTTTCTACAGTTTCTCTTCTCGGTTCAGGGTGGCCTAGACGTCAAAAGACCTCCTAATAGCCATGAGTTCATGAGTTTAATTCCTGCCGCAGGGAGTGGTTCTATCTAAGTGCCCCTGAGCAAGACACTTAACCCGACTCCTAGAACACAGATCAGTCCAAGTGTCTGATGGATGGCAGGGTCTGGATTTGGCACAAAAAGCATGAATTCATGGATGTATCTTGCCTGGTTACAACAACACAGGCTGGAAGATTATTTTAGGCCTTTTTGTCAGCGTTTGAACTGCAGTGACCCGAAATATTGTCATCAACCTGGTTCATGCCTTCATGGCCACAGACTAGCCTTTGTCATATGCAAATTTAATAGAGATCCAGACACAATAATCCAACATCGAAGAACTAGCCATGTCAAAAGCAGACTGTCGTGTTGTCTCACGCCACCTGTGTCAAGGCCAAAAAGTTGAACATATCGCAAAGACCACAGCCAACGACCAGTTAGCGCACACATTCTGCATCGGCATGACAGGTAATAACTCTCCATACCAGAAGGTGGCAGTAGTCTGTATTTCTCGTTCAAAAAGGGAAACAGGAAGACCCAGGAATGTCGATATACATACTGAGTGGTTTTGTAATCTAGCTCCTCCTAATCCAGAATACATCGGGTAAGAAGTTGCACGTGGCACTGGCATTGTCTTTTGGTTGTGGAGGAAGAAAAGAGAAGAAGAGGCACAGGTGAAAAAAATGACAAAAAAAAAAAGTGTGACAGATGACATCCTTCAGAGTCGTGTGACGATGTTGGCATTTCTGCCTGACTCTGCGAGCAAAAGGAGGTACATTTTGAAAAGCAAATGAAATATTCTGTCAAATAATATCATTGCGATCAAAAATGCTTTCCTTCTCAGTTTCTGCTGGTAGTGATACAGAGAGTGGAAATACTGTTGGTGATATACTGGACGAAGATGATGGGCCTGTTCCAAATTTGAAATTTGATTGGATTAGTTTATGTGAATGCAATATTATGCAACTATCCGTTTCTGTATTACTTCAGGCCTGGCATTTAGTTGCTTGTTAGTTACAAACCACCTACAGCTAAACTACCTAGTAACCCCCAAGTGAACTTTATGTTCCAACTTGAGTGAGAACGTAAAGGTAAAATGGTAAGCCCAATTAAAAACACAAGTTTTATTATTTAGTATGAGTTTTGACTATGATCTTCATCATCCACCATGATTTGAGATTTCCTAAGAGTCAACAAATGTGATAAAAGGAAGTTTTACAGGCTGCGTCTCTGGGCTTTAGTTCCCACTGTAGAGTGACAATAGTGTTTCAACTCTGGTAAGACCAACCAGCTGTAGTGAAAATATCCCTAAGAGCTATGGTTTTAACTAGTGCTACTATTGCTGTAGAGCTCTCTTGCGAAAAACGTAGACTTTATGGGCTTGTAATAGCAGAGTTGTGGAAAAGTCCATGTCCATCACCAGGTAAACCCCAATTTAGATTTAAGTGCTTTGCTAGCCCCCAACTCTTCTGATAGAATAGTTCAGTGGTGAGCTAACCGTTGCTATGCCAGATGGAGCAAGGATTCATTTGTCGTGACTGTGTCTCTTATTAAACCATGCCCAGAAACAGACCGTCATCTGAAATAAAACTGATTTCGTTTTAGGCAGAGGAGCATAATTGTCACGTAATGCAGGCCCATAACAATCAGAGTTTGTGATCGTTTCTCGAAGTCTTATGCGACTGCGTTGGTTTGCTCCATTCCTGCCAGACGGAACTGCAATTCATATAATAAAAGCTAGAGCCTTAAGCCTCAATTTTCAATTTATTTTGAAGAAAATCCCCAGTGATTGATTGAACTGAAATTGAATCAACCTCAGCCCTGTCCAGCTGCTTGGCGTTTTTCCCTTGGATTCAGCATCACAGACGGAAGACGCTGCAGAGAGGACGATATTGAATGATCGTATTACTCATCAATATGTTTAGAAACGTGTAATTCTGCACGGGGTTTTATTCTTTGGTGAGCAACAAATCCAGTGCAGAGAGCATTACAGCGCTCAGCATCCCAATTACTCTTAAGAGATGACTGGTTCCTTGCCTGGTAATATAAAGCATACCTTGTGCTGTGATGGCCATTATTAGCTCAGTTACAGTAGAAATAGAGGAATGCCTGTACGAACTGTGGACAGCCGGATAATCTGAAGAATGAGTCTGGAGAAAAGGCCGGCTCGCATTTCACTGGCCCTGAATGGGAGATTGAGCTGTTATTTGTCCAGGCCTGCAGGGCGCATAATGAACGACAGGGTGTTTCTGTTAGGGCAACAGTATCAGGTCATAGATCAGCTGTGTCAGCGAAAACATTACAGACTAGGGTTCCACTGAGATGGCTGTTTGAAGGCTGATACCGACCATTGACCGTTCTACCTGCCAAAAATGACATGTGCCTTTTCAGCTGCGACCGCGGCTCTGCGGCTCGCTCTGTCGGTTGGTCGCTTGGTGTGTGTGTATAAAGGTGTGTGTTTGTGTTCACGCCAACTGGCTCAAATTGGAGACAGTTGGAGTGGCCCAGAACAAAAAGATGCACAACCTCCAAACGGATTCATGTATTATGGCCGAACTTTATAGAAAGACACACACACACACACACACAGACACTTTCAATGGTTTACCCCGCCCCTACACTTGAGCCACACCCCTTTTCACATCTCACGAACCCTTTGTCTGAGGCACTAGAGGGATACATTATTGAACTAAACAGAGTTCATTTTTAATTGATGGTGGTTTGCCCCGTCCCTTATACTTTATCCACTTTCATAGCTCGTGCGCTGTTTCTTGCAGACGCTCAGCAGTTACTTTTTCATCAGTGGTGGTTTTTCCGCGCCCCCTACACTTTAGCCACGCCCCATTCCTCATTAATCAATTGTTTTAGGCACATGAACGGAACAAAATTCACTTTTCATTGGTGGCGGTGAGCTTTTCCCGTGTCTGACTCAGCATAAGTTCATTTTTTAGCGGTGTTGGTCAGCCCGCCATGTCGTCCTGTCAGTCCATCTGTTCGTTGGTTCACAAAAAAACTATACCTCTATTGTGCAACAAAGCTTTGCCCACCCTATAGCAACTACAACTTTCTACCTATGAGGCTGAAATTGCCGTGGAGGTCCACTGTGTGAGACTGTTTGTAGCTTCTTGTCAGGGAAAAGCTCTGACGCATCGTTTAGACCATCATGAAACAAGAGAGCTCTCCGAGGAACGTCATACTACTGAAATTATTTATGACGGCTCAGCGCCTCCGTTCAGTGGTCGCCAGGAGAAGCTCACATAGAGCCTTTGCATGAAGAATTTATTTACAAAAACGTGATGAAAGAATTACATTGACAAAAGCATACATGGAAAGATATTAAAAGAAAAAAATCATTGCTGGTTTTGACTATTTTTCTGAAGCTGATATGTAATAAAACGCTGGTCTAAACTTATTAGAGACGCCTGAGGATGGGTCTGAACACAATTAATGTGATACTGACGTCTGTGCAGATGGATTTTTTTTTTTTTTGTAGGAAGCACAACCACCCTGCTTTCAGACGACCATCTGCAGATATTGAAGTCACATGGCCAAATGAAAATAATATAATGAACACCTTATTTGAGTTACCACTGATAATCACGCACTCATAATGCTTTATAAGAACATATGTATTATATCAGCATTTATAAAACATGATAGAAAATGAATCATAACCAATTACTCATTTTTAAACCTGTATTCAGATATTGTGTTATTGTGATAAAAAAAAAAAATGCCTGACAACCTCTGATAGATTACTGGCCATAAACACTCATAACTTATATACTACCTATCTATGGTGTTTCCTGAATGCTGATGTAATGCATCATTAAGCATTACATTCTCTTAGGAGGCACAGTGAGTGCGTGATAACTCCGCGTGAGTCACAATATACTATAGATGGCAGTCATGGAAACATGGCAATCATTGGTGATAAGACTAAAAATGATGTGCATCAGTGCCATAGCAGTGCTACAGGGCTTTCAGCCTGCTGGCAGACAACAGGGGCCAAACAGTCTGATCTGAGCATCTGGCATTGGGCTCCCTCTAGTGCTACACGAGTGCCAGTGTCATCAGAAAAATATTGAAATAGCTCAGAACAGCATGGTTAGTGCATTACTTTACAGCGTCTTGTCCCTGACTCTCCAGGAATCCTTTAGACGGCAGGAAGATGGAATAGCCCCGTGCATATTTTTTTTCAGTAAGCAGACAATAACACAGTGACAGAATGTCTAAATAGGTTTTTTTTTGACAATGGGTTTCCCTCTACCCACTCCTCCCCCACTACCACCCTCCGCAGAGATGGCATTGTTTTATGGCTGCAGCATTACATCAAATAGAAATCTCTATTCTCTTCAGCAGGATGTATCTGGTATCTCTGGAAACCTCGGGACCTCCACTAGAATTTAAAATGAAGTTTTGTGGGTTTCTCTGCCCCGCAGCGGTGACAAATACATCAGTGGGACCAGGAGTGTGAAGAGGGTTTATGTCTAACAACAATATCCTCAGATGGGGCATCTTGAGACTCATCTCAGGGCTCTGAACCCCTGTTTTATTAGGAGTACTGATCAAGCCAGGCAGTGGTCAGGAGTCCTAACAGTATTAAGCCTAGGGTTGACACAACTACTTATGACATTAGTTCTCCTATCCAAGGATTTGTTGAATATTTATAGGAGGCAGATACGAGGAAGAGTGCACCAATCCCAGGAAGACACTGGTTAAACGTAATTCTTATCATTTGTGGTAAAACGCCAAGTTCCATTTTTGCCGGTATTGCTTTTGCATCACACTTGCCAGAGGCCACCTGCCACTCAAAGAGTATCCACCGCTGTGATTTTGGATTTTCTGTTGATGAGTTTCTGCAGGCGGCACTCTTTTCTTTGTCTGTCCAGCCATGGCAGCTATCACGGCTCATGCCAACTATTTGATTTATTCAAAATATGTTTCTTTCATCAGAATATAGCAATGCGTCACTTCCTGTGTGCCAAAGGACTTTTCCCACCAGACCTACCACACACACACACACACAGGTGCTTAGAACAGAAAATGTAAAAGCTTTCATGAACTGGGTATGCTGAATCGCTCGTGTGGTGTATCAATAAGCAATGGAGAGCAGCAAAGCCAACATTTATCTCCATGAAAATGTCACGGACTGTTGCTTTAATGTGCTTCCACTACCAGATGGGAGGATTTGCCACATGGAAAAATACAGTATAGTGCCAGAAAGTTCAGACTAGTTAAAAATAAATTTTGGGAGCTTTTCCGACTGACAGTTGATCTGGCGCCATCTGAAATGCCCTAATGTGGTAAAGCCTACCAAGCCAGGGATCCAAGTAGCTTAAAACGAAATGATCTCGCCATACCATCTGACCCGAAGGCTGGCCCTGGATCCTCACCTCCGTGTGGGCCGGGAGAGGAGGAGGTGAGATGCTGTTGGACATTTACACTGATCTTCATTCAGTTGCTGCTAAGCACAGGAGGCTCCTTATTCTTGATTCGCTCCATGCTGGGCTGCCGTGATGCCAAACATGCAGCTCCCTGGCAGCCCTCCATCCCTGTGGCGTACGACTGGCGCCCCCCCACCAGCTCCACAGCCTCCAGCCTTCCCTGAGAGGTGATGGCCATATGTGTTCACAGTGCTTTGTTTCCCAACCAAAATTTAGATTTTTTTTTTTCTGTCCTTTTTTTTTTTTTTTTTCTTTCTTGGAACCGTGTTCTTAAATGGAAACAGTCCTGAAACAGGCCTGCATGTGGTTTTTGCCCAGGAAAGGCAGTGGTTTGGGTTGAAATGCTATCAAATGAGGTGTGGAGGGGTGAACCTTCACATATTTCCTCTTCTTAAGTGTGTTCTTCCTCAGCTGGTTTCCCTTTGTTTGAGGAGGAATGTTTTACTGCTACAGCTCCACAATACACAAAAATGTGAAGACTGTGCCGTAAATCAGCAGCTCTCAAACCTTTCTCTTGTCAGAGGAGCCCAGATATATTTTGGACCCTGGTCTGAGTGGATATTTGTATTCATGACCTGCACATACAGTGGGATATAACAGAGAGATAAGAATTATTTATTTACCTTCATAGTAGTATTTTCCATAGTGTTAAAATAAAATGCCGTGCAATAATATATAAAGTATATAGAGGATAACCTATAAGATAATAAATAAATAAACAAATGCAATAAAAAAAGTAAACAGAAAAAATAAATCAAATTAACATACAAATAAACAAATGAATGAATAAATACACAGATAAGTAAACAAATAAATACAAGAATGTTGTTTCAGCATATTTTTATGTAATGGAAACTATCACATTAAAATTATTATTATTATTGTTATTTTAACATTCAGCAAAACTACTGAAATAGAAATGACCTATATCCACTTATTGTTGTAATAAAATAAAACAAAATGCAATAAAAACATAAAATAAACAGTGAACAGAAAGAAAGACTGGAAAATAAATAAATAAATAAATAAACAAAATAATGTTGTTTCAACATCTTTGAATCTAAGGGAAGGAAAAATAATGTAACTTTTGCTTAATATGTTGTTTAATATAAGCAAGTACTGAAGTTTCCAGGAATTGTACTATGAACAAATCAATTTAATTCCATGTGCTTGCACATAATTTGAAGAATATGTGGATTTGCAGCATCAGATCATGCAGGATTTACAGGTTTATTTACCTCATGAATCAGCAGTGCACGGTGCAGCTTTACACTCTGCATCCTGTTGGTGCCTGTGCCGACACCACCTCCAGATGGCGCTGTTCTCCAACGCTACGAGAGGCACTGTCTCATCTGCACCAGTCGCCCGGCACTACTGTACATCCACGCTGATGGCATTCCTTTCTCAGTGTTTATAACTGCACTGCATTGCACTGCACATATGCAAAATCTTTATGAGCAAGAGAGGAAACTTTAAGGACCACTGCCATTAACAACAGAACAGCTCGGGGTTCAGATGCAGAATCCCCAGAGTCATAATTTATTCATTCTCATGGATCAAGCTCGGTGGATGCACTGTGCCTTGGGTCCCATGTGTCCCAGTGATTGATGGTATGTTTAACTGTGGAGCATTGACCTGGTAATGCTCGTACATGTGGTGGTTTCCCCCCCCCCCCCC
>OMLB01064203.1:0-12198 GCA_900302555.1 Myripristis jacobus | reverse complement strand
GGGGGGGAGAGAGAGAGCGAGAGAGAGAGAGACAGATAAGGAAAGAGAGCGTTTCAAAGAGAGAGAGAGAGAAAGCGACCGATAGGGAGAGAGAGTTTCAAAGAGAGAGAACAGGGCAGAGAGTGTGAGCAGCTTAAAGTTTACGATGCAGGCTGCAGTGTTGCTATGCAGACTCCATATTCCGAGTGTGTGAATGTGATCGCGCACACACACACACACACACACACACAAACTCACAGTCACACTCACAGTCACACACACACACACACATACACTCATAAAAACCTGCGTCATCATGCATATGGAATCTGGATTCGATGCATTACAGATTACTAAACAGCGAAAACAAACAGCACAGACACACTCCCAGCTGTTATTACATTATTTAATATGTTCTTTACTACTATCAGTATTCCACTATTTATATTGTTTCATTTTATTTTAATCATTATTAGTAGTATTTTATTTTATTGTATTTTAAGTATCATCATCATCATCACTTCAAAATCTTCACATATCCATATAAATGTATATAATTAAATTTGATTAGTATTTAATTTTGTTGATGATTAAATAATTCATTGAAGATAAATACAGTTATATATCTATCTATGTATATATCTTTCTACACAAGCCCACCATCACTTAGTGTCACTTAGTGTGCAAACCTACACACACACAGACACGCATCAGCACACACACAAGCCCTTGGCACTGTCAGGTGGTATAAATATGCAAACATTAAACTAATGCAATACAATAAACTTAAACTCCAAGGCGCTCTTCAAAACACAAAGGCTCTGCTTTATGGGCAATAAAATGAAATAGTATGAATTTATTTGTGTGGGAATAATAATAATAAAAAAAAAGAACTGTAAACAGGTCTGATGGGAATCTGGAACCTTCTTATACTGTGTAATATGATTATATAGTAAGAAGCTGATGAATATTCAACAAAATATTCCAAGCGTTACACATGATTTACAATTCAAATTAATAATCTCTGACATGTACTAATATTAGAGAACCACACAGCCACACAGCCATGGATGATCTGCATACTGGTTCATAATTAGAGCCGAGGATGCCAGTGTGTGTTTTTTTCCACTATAATTGCTTGCATATTAATCCGGCAATTACACTGAGTGGGCTGACAGGAAGGAGTGGGAGGGATTCATAAACAAAAAACTAGAAATCTTTTACACCTGCAAATACAGCAGGGTGTTGGCGGGGCAGTAGCACACCATCTCACACTCATTACTGCAGTAACACTCGCCATGCTGGTGGTGCAAGAGGAGCGGCTCGCAGACATCGCTTACCTGCATGTCCACGTTTTTGTTTTCAAGGCTGAGGTCAAGGTGTGATTTGTGGTCCCCAAGAGGAAAGGAAAATAAATAATAAATAATACAACTGCATCGCCACAGTTTGCCTAAATACGGAGTGAAAAAAAGAGGCAAAGAGGCAAAAATAAGATTAGATAAGATTAGAGGTGATTAGAGATAAAGTAGGTGAAATAATGTGAGATGAGGTGAATTGAAATGAGACTAATGAGATGCTAGAACTGCCAAAATGTGTGACCTCAGATGTTTTTCATGCAGGTTCACACACACCACTGGTCCAGTTTCACCTGCTTTGACTGTTATCAGTCCATTGGATGGATGTCATCAGCCATAATTCCCTAACCCACAAGTCAGCAGGTCCCTACTTCACCTTCTCGAAGGTCAGAAGCTGTTATCAACTGCTCCAATCATCAGTTGCTCTAATCGCGCTAACGTCTTGGCTACATCAGCCGGTTTTCCACTGCGAGTGAGGGCTATCTTTGAGCCAGATGGTGTTAAAGCCCCTTAGCCTCCAGTCAAGAGAACAAAAACCGTTTGCATCTCCACTGTTGTGCTGATAGCCCTGCAGTCTCGCCCTGTCCATGCACATGATTGGGTTAAAGTCTGAACGCCGTCATTGATTAACTACTGCAGAACTACGTAGCTGTGGATTTTTTCTCCTGCTTTGTGTGTTGCGTGCTTTCACTGCCTTGTACTGAGACCTCAGGTTCAACAGTTTTTTGCAGACCTGTCCTGTTGTGTGTTGGATCCCCACCGCTGCCAGCTCTCTCACTATTCATCGCATAACGTCCTCATGTCCTCAAACACCGCCCATTTTGACGTTGGACATTCTCCTCTGCGCAGATAGTGAGCAGAGCCCTGATGTCCTCATTTGACCAGGACTGCTGCTTGTTCTCCTTTTTCCTTTTCTCTGTCATTTTTTCTGCTACTAATGCGAGCCGCTGCGCTGACATCTGCACTTATCAGCCGCACCGCCTCCCCACATGTATGACCCTTAACTCCTCCTCAGACCTCGGTTAGCCCTGTCTGACCCATGGGATCTAGTGGCCCATTAGCACCTAGAAGCTGGCCCCGACAGCCACAATCAAGGCACCATCAAAGACTGGCGGCGACACTGCAAAACTGGCTATTGAGTGCATGTGGACTGCTGGCGGAGTCGATGCAGCAACACCACAGTTTCGCTATAATCACACTAGCAAGTGTAAGTGGTGCATATGCGCTGCGGAGATTTGCTCTACAAACGTAAAAATAAACCAGTCTTTATATTTTTTTACATTTGGTGTGCGCAGCTCTTGGGTCAAAAACTGTCTTTATTTTTTCTTTTAAATTAATCTACTACAAGGCTATACAGGAAATAAGTCTAGCTTTGATCACCCTGTTGTAACTTTACCTCACACAGAATACTGTAGTCTTATGTCACACAAACTCAGTGAAAAAGTTTTACAGAGGTGCGCTGGTTGCAAAAACTGAAGACGTTCGCTGCATCTGTAGCCCGTGAACCGAGACCCACGCTCTGTGAACGATCCGCATACATTACACGTTGAAAGTGGCCAAGGTGTTAACCACGCAAATATCATCTTTAGTCACTTTTGTTAGCGTTCGTTCACTTGACTTGGTTAAGGTTAGGAGACGGTCGTGGTTAAGATTAGGAAACTTAACGTAACGTTCGCAAACATCACTGTAATGTTAACAAGCTAAAAACAAACATGGCTGTTGCATGACGAGGGACCCGATCTCAGGTCTCCAGAGTGAAGGTCGGTGTGATCGACCACCCACCGTCTTCCCGTCTTTATACTGCATCACCATGCACGTGGCTCCAGGGTCCCATTTAGATGGTTAAGAGCGACTGACACCAGGAATAGATGACAACAGACTTCTGACCCACTAGAAGGTGCAGCACGGCCAATACTGTACTAACACAAACCCGTGGAGGTGATTACAACTCATAATGTCCATTCGGTGGTGTGATAACGGTTGCAACAGCGCTAATGTTGATTAAACTTGCAGGTTTGACACATGTCGGCATTGTGTCCTGGTATGTAAGAACACCTGATGGGGATGACATCAAGCCCTTTGACACGTGCTAGTGAAAAAGGGCAACATAAATCAGTTTTATTTGATATCATCAAAGGTTAAAAAGCATGACATTTTTGACTTGAGACTTACCGCAGCATCCCGCCATCCTTACAAATTACACTGGTTGAACCCAAAGGCATGCAAAACACAGAGAATAACACACATTCAACACCAATACACAAATGCACAACCTGAAAAAAACATTATAGAAAGTAACCATCATTGCATCAAGATATGAGAGAGAAAACTAACAATCCTGACTTTTTTCCTTCTCCTTTGTAGACGAGAGACATGGTGATTGAGAGTATTTGATCCCTGTCCTCTCAGGAGGAGGTGAGGCATGTGAAGAGGCGGATGAAACAAACAAACAAAGAAGAGAAATGTTGCCGGCAGCCTTTGGGACAGTGTTGACTGACAGGACTAACTGACCTGATATCGCATTCTTCTTTTGACTCTTCCTGTCTGAGCAGATCACACGCTTCTTTTGAACCCGCTGAGCCTCTGGCTGTTTGTACTCGTCTCCGTAGGATTCCTCGTCTTGTTGTGAGACTGGCCTCCCTGCATGGTTAAACAACTAATTATTTTTTACTCCCCATGTGTTGTGGAGGCGGGAGTGGAGTGTGTGCGTGTGTGTGTTGATCGTTCATCCGTCTAAATGTGAGATCTCAGGAGAAACACAACAGCGCGACAGGTTTGACTTTAACGAAGCAAGGAGGGGCCGAATCCGATGCATATTTCAGCTTTTGAAAAATATCAGTGTCTGGTCTAAAGCGGGAGTTGAGGTTAACAAGGTATCTCAAACGCTATTGGGCTGATTTTGACAAAACTTGGAGGGATGATGGAGACAATGAGAAAATCTCTCACTCAGTGCCAATACACACAAACACATAACCAGGAACAAATGAACAAAAATATCACAGAGAGCGAAAAAAAAGTGCATTGATTGACCCGATGGGGTGCCATAATCAAAGTTTGACATTTATTAAACCGGATGTCTCAGATGTGGGTCATGCATCTCATGTTCTGGCAGCTGACACTGATTGTTTGGATGGGGGGGGTGCTGTAATTACAATGAAAAAAAGAAAAAAAATACAAGAGGAGAAGAAGAAGAAAAGAAAAGAAAACAACATATCCGAGATACAACTGCTCCTGTTTTCATGGAACTAGTAGGGATGATGTATCGTGACAAGCAGCTGTCTGTTTCCCTTTTCCTCTTTTCCTTCTCCATTCATTTTTTTTAAACATTTTAAATTGGACAGTACCCTTTAATATGAAAACATCTTAGATGGTTCAGCTCACCAAATATTAGGATTTCTGTCTCTTTCATCTGTTTCCCTCTGATTAGCTGTCGTCGGTGAAATGGAGGAAACTTAAAAACTACCAGATTAAAGTAAGCTCTTTAGATAATCAGGCTTTTCACCCCTGAAATCAGTCAGGTTAGATTTTTCTTAGAAGTTGTAGAATCTTGAAATTGCTTGAAAATAAACTTTTGTGCCCGCAATGATGGCTGCGTTTAAATGTTTAGGCATTCAGCTCACATTTGCCAATGCAACTTTGAACGGGCGAGCAGGTAGAAATTCAGAGTTTCAAGGACACTTTGACTAAGACTAAGAGTCAGTCGCAAACATTTTGATTTGTGCAGTGTCTGCCTGTACAGAGCCTGTCACTCCAACCTGAAATGACAATTATCTTTGGGATTAGGGACCCCAAATCAGCAGGGCAGGACACATCTCCTCCAAGAATACACGTGCAGTTAGAGCACCATGGTTTAATGCTCATAATACAGTTTTCTGCTTGGATATGGATCTGTTTGCAGAAAACACCTTCCTTAATTGACTGGCATCGCTTCATGCTGCTCAGATCCATTTGCACTCACAGCGGTGGAAAGACCCCCCGTCTCTCTGTTTCTGCAGCCGGAGCAGCCGTGCTCATGAGATTGCAAAGTGTTGATTGGATTTTCTCTCAAACTTAAATGTGGGTTTCAAAAGTTCAAGACGTGAAGCGATGGAGTGGTTGAGCTCTTTTGTTTTTGCAGCTTATTTTGTAGAAGCTAAGATTGTATTTAAGCAGATTGTATACACGCTGTCCTGAGTTGTAATATGTCAAATCAAACCTGGAAATATATATCTTATACATAAACATACACTGTGGTGGAGTCTGTGCAGCTGAGGAAACATGTTTGGCAACTTCAGCTTCATAATCAACCCTTAACTCACCGGTTTAACAGCCTGTTGGACTTAAACAAGTTAAATTAGTAAAATTGTCTTTCACACACTTACATCAAAAGCTCTGTGAGGACTAATTATCACTAGGACGGTTATCATTTCCCTACAGATGCCTGCCATGCTCCAGGCCAGGAAAATGATTTTTAATAACCATTCTGGACAAATAGAGCAATAATTATATTAGCAGTTATTGTTTTCCCTGATTGGGAACACTTAATTAGGATGCAGAGGGAGTGGAGTCGGGGTCTCGGCCAGCCGGTTGACAAATCAAAGGCCGGGTAATGACACTCGTGTTTACACGCAGACGCCGGATGAAAGATTACCCATGAGCCTCCGGGGCCCGGCCGCGGCATGCAGACGGCGTCTCGGGTGGTCGGCGTGTTGAAACAGTAACAAGCTCTTAGCCAGCGGCCTGCTGGGAGGAGGCGGCCATGACAGACTGCGGGCTGAATGAGAAACAAACACTCAGACACACTTTGCTCTCTCAGACTCACGGCGATCGGCCGCTCGTGTCGCAGCCCTGGAAGAGCGGAAACGTGAACGGCATTATGGGACGGGCATTATGACTAAGCAGAGCAGTGGCTGGTGCTGTAGGAGCGGCGTTAGAGAAATAAATGGAGCTGCAGGAATCATTTGTTGATCCACGTGTTTTTGTTCTGAGCAGCAGAGGAATGAGAAAGCCCGAGAAAACTGAACAGAAACGACCCAACAAGGACCGCACCGGAGCGATGTGAGGCTCTGGGGAAATCAACATAACGAAACCTTCCTCAACAGAAATATAGACTGTCGGGCCGCAGAGCGATCGCCTTTCATGCGGCCGTCTGAGTCAGATGGAAAAATAAGCCGCGGATGGTGTGAGGAAACACAGAGGCTTCAGTGTGTGGACGAGTTCTGCTCTCACATGCTCAGCCTGTAAAGATGACAGATCTGTCAGAGCCATTTCCAACAAGCTCTTATGATTTCCTATTGTTCTCAGTTATTTCAGTGAAATTAGTTTGGCAGCACCCAGTGGTCATTTTTGGCGTACCTCATATCTCAGGTGTGCTGAAATCAGTGGACTGAGGAAGATGCTGTGTTTATCCCCACTCATTTGATTTTATATAAAAAGGCCTGTTTATTTTGGGGAAGCTTTGTTTGGCATTTTGATTTCATTTGTGACACGACAGTCGGCCAAAGCAGTTTATAGCCGAACTCAATGATGCTCATTACGCATTCAAAGCCCTGGAAGATCCAAACCGTTGTGGATCATCAAACTGTGTGTAACCACCTAACATAGATGCTACACACAGTCCATCCCAGATATATCAATGGTTTTATAAAGTGTGTATGTATTACATTATGCAGGTGACTAATGACTGTGGTGAAGAGCTATAACAGAGCAGACTGAGGGAGCGGAGCCACAGGGACATTTGTTTGGCCACTTGTTTGATTTCGTGCAGCAGAGTGATTGAAACAGACCTTACCACACATATCATTTGTAACAGGTGCACCACTGGGCCTGCTGGTGGCGCTAGAGGAAAGGTCACAGAGTCGCCCAAACGGCCAGGTCTCATCCTCTAGGCAACTTGAATGTTGTCACCAAATTTCATGGCAATGCAAAAACCGATCAATGCAAAAATTTATCAATATGCACAATATGACCTCTTGGCGGCATATTTAGGACATATTTCATCTTCTAGCCAACATGAGCTTTGTCACCAAATGTCATGGCAATCCAACAAATTTATTTGGAGATGTGCTCCGCCCCACTGGGCCTGCTGGTGGCGCTAGAGGAAAGGTCACAGAGTCTGCCGTGTTTCATCCTCCAGCCAACATGAATTTCAACAGTTACAACCTCAACAATCACTAACACTTTGGCCCACTGGTGGCGTTAGAGGTAATGTCATGGGGTCACCAAAATATGACAAGTCTAGTCTATAGTATTTTTTTGAGACGTTAGAGGTCAAGATTAAAAAAAAGGTCATATGTTAAGAATATGACCATGTTGTCAGCAAACTTCATGGCAATCCACTACACAGATCAGGAGACCAGCTGAGCGGCCCGGTGATGTATAGGCCATCGTTCTCCAGGAGGAACCAAAAGAAGTAGAAATGGCCCAGCAGGGGTTATGTTAGGGCAGTGTGAGGCCCTGGAGCCGCCAACATAATGAAACAGCCATTCCCGACAAAATGAGGACTGCCAGCAGCACATAAAATGACGGACGTAAACTGAGAAAACCGAGCGGCCAAACACGGAGGTTTCTGCCTGAGCTCCTGTCGGCGTTAAGTGGCTTATATCGATGACAGACCGGCCCAGATCTAATATCCAGGTAATGGAATGACTTTTCACACATGATGAAAAGAGCTACCAATCTCCGACGGAGGCGAACGGGAGTAAACAACCAAATGATGTTGAAATGAATATGGATCAGATCTCATTACGACTGCAGGTGCTTTCTTTCAGCCATGCGTGAATTTATTCCCTCTAATTAGCCTGTTGGGTGGGATGTGAGGAGATTCCAGCTCGGTGTTAAATACATGACACTTCTCATCTGGGCTGAGAAAGTGGTTTGGTGTCAAAACGCCTGGTGCTCCTGCTGAATATGATCATAAAATAATGTGCGCCCGGCCCTCTGCCATCTGCTCCGGTGGTTTCACTGGTTTCCATGGATCAGCAGAGGCAGAAATGAATCGGAGGATGAATAATCGTGTTGCAGACAAAATGCATACGGGCATGACTGCAATAAGCCTGGGCATGCATGTGTGCACAGGCGTATGTGTTTGCCTTTTGCTGCATAAGAAACAACGAATTACTATCCAAGTGGGTGAAAAAAACCCCTCTTTTTCTACTAAAAGGGAAGATGGACACAGAAACTGATGTAAGAGAAGTGCAACGCTCGCTACCCAGAGCTTGTCAGAGGACAGTGAGGCTTTGTGGCTGCACCTGGTGTGAATGTCTCTACCTGTGCAAATGTCTGGCACTGCTGAAAAAGTGCAAGTCTCTTCAGAGTACTTCACAAAGGGAAATGATAACAAGGATTGTGGCATTGCAAGGCACTGCAAAGAGAGAGAGAGAGAAAAGATATGGCTCTGCGACTTCCCTCAAATTCACTGGCATTGAAAGAGTGTGACCCAGACGACAAGAGCGGGCAATCTGATTAACCGGCTCTTAAGAGGAGAGGCATTTTGAGGTGTTTTGAATTGAACCTTATTGCCCTAATGAAACACAGGGTCTTTTCTGTGATATGAAAATATTGATTTATACAGGCGACTCGGGCCCTTAAGGAGAGACGAGTCATGAGGGTCTTTTGTGAGGTGACAGAAATTTAGCCCGTCCTGATCAGTCAGATGTAGATGGGAGTCAGCTTTCTGGTGAAGTTAAAATTATGGGAAATGCTGTAATTCTTGTAATTCTGTAATCTTAATCAGTTTATTTTTTGAAAAATGTGATGTTGTGGAATATTGTCTTTTTTTGTGTGTGTAACAATTCACCGTTGAGAAAATTGCTGAAACACTGAAACAACACGGAAACTGGTTGGCCATGTGACCTGCATGGATGTATCAGACCAGTGGGTACTCAGTGTTGTTGAGAGAACCTTAAAAATACATTCACTCCTAATGAATTTACAGTGAAGTCATTTCAGAGTGCGGTGGTTAATTTTTGTCTTTACTTTTAGTTAACCCTCCTATTATCTTTGGGGTCAATTTGACCCCATTCAAAATTGAATGTCTCTAAAAATATGATTAAATCTTTTTTTTTGCTTGTTTCATGACTTTTCCAGATTTAAGGGGAACTGGGTAAACATAAAACTGACATGCTGATATGTTTTCAATGTCCTGTGCACATTTGGCACACATTAGTTTTAGTTTTTTTACATAAAAAAACTGAAACATGAAAAACTACCTTCAGTCATTACAAAGCTTCATTTTAAAGGTTTTCTGTTAAACTTCAGAAGCCCTGAGAGGTCAGGCAGAAAACAAGAGGCATCGGGCTGTTTGAAAGTTCACCCCTTGATTTCTTTTTCCCTTTTTTCCTGTTTAGCAGTGAAACACAAAGCTTTGCCACTGTCGGACTGTGAAGCCACACCGCGGCTGCCCTGCTTTCAACACGATCAGATGAGAGTTACATCAGTCACAACACGCGGCGGGCAGCGGGCGGTCCTCGCCTGACAAGCCACTGCCAGACTGGGCCAAGAGCTCACAGTCAAGACTCGAGGCTTGGATAAGCTTCTTGTTCTTTGTCTCCAGTTTTCTTTGAGCTTCATCGAGTCCTTTCTTTGTAAAAACAGAAACAAAACACATAAACAAACCACATCTGATTATAATAGACTGTATTCACACGGTGGCCATTTTCCTCAGGGCGGGAAGCTGAAACGCTGCTATCATGTCGTCCTGCCGTGTTCAAGGCTGTTCATCGTATAAATGTAGGGAATCAGACATATTGTTGTCATTTCACCGCTTCCCGACTGATGAGCAACTGAAAAGACAACAGAGAGTGAAAATCCAGAGGCATATCAGGTCATATTTCAAGGTTAAAACAGCATATCTGATAAACCTGCTCTGGTAAATTCATTCAAACGGAAAACAACACACAGAGTTTACACCCGAACGCGATGTCACATCCTCATTCGGCAAAACATCAAGCAAACCCTCTGCTTCCTTTATATCCTCCTATACGATTTTATTTTTTTATTTTAATTTGTCTGCCTATAACCAGTGGTGGAAAGAGTATTACACTCAGGTAGAAGTACTGCTATTTTTCTCATATTTGACTTAAGTAGAAGTAGAAGTACAGCTGGAAAAAACTGTTGCAGTAAAGTAAATAGTAGCTTATTTCAAGTGTAAATGAAAAATGAAAAAGAGTTTAAAGAGTAATTTAAAGAGTGAAAGTTATTGGGTAACACTTTACAATAACCGTACAACAATTAACGTTAGTTTACGTTAGTTAATGCCGTAATGGTTAATTAACTGTTAGTTAATGATTATTATGGCATTTACTAATGTTAATAATATCTACAATAACCCTTAAATAACATATAAATTAATACCTTAGCATGAACAGCATTAGTAAATGATTCTTAGACACATTAGATAACAGTTAGTTAACTGTTACTTAATGTTTATTACGGCATTAACTAACTAATTGTTGGGCTGTTATTGTAAAGTGTTACCTCCAAATCTTTTAAAGGTGCATTACGTAAAATTTCCAAGGGTTGATTGAAGGGAGGACCCTGTAGTCTCAGCTGGCGAATGTGGAATATTTTCACACTCGTTCCACATTTTTGCCAGTTGAGTCTAAACGGTCCTCGCCTCTGCAAGTTTTTCCATGGTGCAGCTTTTATTGTGAAATCTGGAAATGACAAAAAGAAGAACCAACAAAGCAGAAGCAGGTTCCTCCTCTCATCTTTGCTGACTGAGCTTTTATTGTGAAAGGTTCCACAATTATGTCACTGGTCATTTGTTCTCCATAATGGATGTGATTTAAAATGTAGTGAAGGACAAAACTCAAGCAAAAATGTACTTAAAGTAAAATTACTGGTTTTAAAGTACAGAAAGCAAGATGAGTAAATGTGATTAGTTGCTTGTGAGGCTTTTGTGCTCAACATTATTCTCATTAAAAAGATGATTAAGTGATTATTTACATACAAGCAGAAACAAAACAGTGCTCCCCTGACAGTCGTGGGTGTTGGCGACGGGTTATGCTCACACGGTTCACGCGGTGCATGTGTCGGATGTGTGCAGTCTGCTGCCAGATTAGGTCACTGAACGCATCATTGTGCAGCCTTGCTTGAGGCCCTTCAGTGGCCGGCGGGGGCCCCAAACAGCTGCTTATAATGTTTAATGGGTCGAACCGGCCCTGGTGCTCAGTCAACCCTCCCCTGATAGAGGAAGCAGCTCGGTGCCTGCTGAATGTCACCGTCATGCATCAGCTGCCCGAGTCGAGCCTCAAGACAAACTCCTGCAACCAGACAAAGCCAACTGTACACAACCCACCAGCCCTCTGGCGCGCACGGGGATTTTCTAGTCATATCTGCGGTATTATTGTGAGTCCATGTGTATTTCTTTGTAAATAAATGAAAAACAGCGGCGGGATTGTGGCATCTCTGCAGAAATTCTCCATCCTGTAGCAGATTATAGAGTTTTCCTTGAAGGTAAGTTAACGTAGCTAAAAATCCTTTATCGTTTACAACCACAAAACTCTCTAGAAACACAATATTCTTCCATTTCTAATCTCGCAGTCATTTTACGTTCATATCAAACTGCTTTTAGAGCCGTGAAGGCCCCGAGGAGTGCTGAGCGGTGCCAACTCTTGTCAAAGCCCCCGAGACCGGCGTCGAGAACAACAAACCCGAAGCTCGGCGAGGCCGGGGAACAAGGAGACACGGCGCCGCTCGATGTAACAAGCTCCTTTATTGTGTAGGTGTGTATTCAGCCCAACCGTGACCGAACATAAAAGCCCAAAGCAAAAACCAGGTTGTTGTTTTCCTTCCAAGGTGAATCCCCGGAGAATCTCCAAAACAAAACAAGGCTGAGCAGAAGATTATGTAGTCGAGAGCAATGAGAGGCACAAAGAACAAT
>OMLB01064199.1:1716-11871 GCA_900302555.1 Myripristis jacobus | reverse complement strand
GGGGTGGGATATGTGTATGTGAGTGTGGGGGTGCTTTACCCTCCGTTACTGGAGACAAGGCTGGGAGGGTTCTGATTATGCCACAGGACTCCTGGTTGCAGGACTGGGCCAATCATGACCCGCGTCAAGCGAAAAGGCAGCAGGTTGACAAATGCTACAGCCACATGAAAACAGAGTGGATTAGCAGATTAAACTTCTCTGGCAGAGGTTATGCCTGCGGTCTTGCTGCGCGGTATTGTTTTCAACCCCAGCCACAGCCAGCCAAACCCTGACTGCTCCATAGCAACATCAGCTTAAGATGCTTTAAGTCCTCCAGGATGGAGAAGTCAGAGACATTCCAGCCAGATTTAGTGTGGTGCCTCCAGCACAATTTGCCTGTTTTTGTTTTGTTTTGTTTTGTTTTTGTGATGCATGGTCAATAAGGAGTGGACCATTCCAGTGTGGGATTTTAAGAACCATACCAGAGATTTTGTATGTATAGTGTAATATCTACAAAATATACATACTGTCTTTTCCTGTTGTACGTTGGAGCACTGATATCATACCTACCACCTACCTACCCTTTATCCAGCCACTGGTTTCCATTCATTCCACTACGATATGAAAATTAACTTTCAAAGACTTCAAACTTTCTTCACAACAGTTGTGTTTTGATGACTTGAAATTGGTCAGAGTGAAGCGCTCTCTGCCAGAAAATCGTCCCTGGGAAAACATTTGCTTCATACAGCCAGTTCTGTGGTAAGTTCTGATCAGTGATGATCAGTGTGTGATCAGTTCTGTGGTTTATGAATGGCGACAGCTTTGTTAGGGGCAGGTGTTTCCACCACATATTCCTTTTTAAAAATCGAGGGATTTTGATTATATGTTTTCTTTAGACACCCTGCATGATTTGGAAAATGGATTGTTGCAATGCAAGATGTGGGAAAATGTTTCCACCACATATTCATTTTTAAAAATCGAGGGATTTTGATTATATGTTTTCTTTAGACACCCTGCATGATTTGGAAAATGGATTGTTGCAATTCAAGTTGTGGGAAAATGTTGTAAATGGGCCAAACATTCAGAATCACTGTTACGGTTATTTAATGTTGGAGCAAAATGTGGTACCATCTGTCCTATTATGAAAAAGTCATTCTTCCAATGAGAACAACTGTCTTCTTCGGTGGAATCATACATGCGGGTATGCCAGATGACCTACAAGCATCTCATGCCAGCTGACCTACCAGCATGACAAGGGGCAACACAACTCAGAGGGCTAATAATTAAGAGCACGGAGCATTTAACGCATGCTTTGAGTCTTGAGTCTCTGGCTTTGACCTTTCAAGTGCAGTCAAGTTTGAGGTCAAAGAGGAAAAAGGACTCATGTCTGCACAACAGGAGGAGGGGTCCTAGCACGCAGCAGAAAGCTCCATTAGATCAACGGCTGCAGGCTTCAGCCGTTAAAACACTCTGACACTGATGAAGTGAAACTCTGACTGTGCTCAGGATCACTAAAAACACAAAGATGTGTTACACAATGGCTGGTGCTTTTGAAAGCCCTTGTTACCTTTGGTTTTTCATTGAGTGTTTTAGCACCACTGGGCTGTTTTATCGGCAGCGTTGGCTCATACAAACAAGGATATCCTCTCCCCTTTAGTGTTTTGTCAGCTGGTAATTACTGGGACAGCTGTATGGTGAAAAAGAAATTGTGACGACTTTGGCAAATCAGGTATCCTTTGGCAAAGCTCAAATATTCCGATGGCTGTTCCAACCTTTCCATTGCATGATAAAACACAGCCATTCCTGCAATAATTCCTGTAATGACACATGAAATTTAATCTTCCTGTGGCAGCTTTCTGAAATGTTTTCACATAAATACACAAATACCACCATGAATGCCAACTATACTCGGCCTATAGAACTTGAATGGACTCGAACAGTCATTCCTCTATGAAAAATAACATGTGAAATCACACGTGAAATAAACCACATGTGGTTTTGGAACACGTGATCCACAACAACATGTGATTTACATTTTCATGTTGTTTTTTTTCACCTGTCGCCATTTCCCTTGCATGTTTTTGAAAGAAATCAAATGAATTTGCTCAGGTTTCAAAGGGTTAATTCACTAGACATTGCCAAAACACAAAATAATTGATTATTTTAATGTTATACTTTAATCTCACCACTTTGAACTTATTGGACAACAGCTAGATGATTTATAATTCATAATTGACACAAACCAAAATATCTTTTCATATCAATGTCCCAGTGCCCACAGCTTAATGAGAGTCAACTTGGGGGTCCAGATCATGAAGAGGTTGGAAACCCCTGGCTTCAGAAGAACAACCGCAATTAAACCCTATTGACGAGGTTAGCATAACATTAAGACTCTGCTTCTCCTATGAACCTCCAACAGCCAACATCTGCAAACTAGCAAACATGGTTAACATGATCAAGCATGCGCTACATTTGACCTGATATACCCTCCTCAATTATTTAACCTCCATGACAACAGCACAGATAAAAATGGCCACTGCTCTGAACACCCTGTTATGTCACTGATGTGTTACAGGAACATCTATGTGGTATGTCCATTTGAAATGGATATACAATTCTACTCCATTCAAGTTCAGTGGTTCAGCCTAAATCCATCAAGCTTGTGGTTTTTTAAAGCTAGCCATTTAAATCCCATGTCATTCTCTAGTGAAGGCACTCTGGACCAAAATTGGGGTCCAGTTTCCAGCCCAGAGAGTCCACCTGATTCTTAATCTAATTAGCAGTGCTTATGATAAACAGTCTTACCGTGCCACTGTAAAGACTAAGATGGAGTACAAAGGGGGAAATCCAAGCCTTTGGTCTGGAGATGAGCCATGAGATTGGTGGCTCAGACTCTGGGCAAAAACACTTTAGACATTAGCACTGCCTTGTTAATTAGCTGAGCACAAAGTGTATTAATGACTTGCTGCTTTTGGGGGTACACATCTACATTCCAGCTGGGCCTGTTTATGCCTCTCTGTACTTTTCAGTTGTCGTCACAGCATTGTCGTGAGACAAAGAGGAGAGAGAGAAAAGTCAGTAGAGAGAGGGACACACAATAGGATCAGACCAATACTGTTTTATTAAATATGGGGTATCAGCAGTCGACCACCAATGATGATTTGGTTTTCTCCCCGATCACTGCTACATAAAAAATGTGGAAAACCTGCCACACGTTAATTTTATTTGGACAATTTACTATTCTCCTACCACTGAGAGTTTTAGTGGCTTATGCAAGTCTGGAAGCTGTTTCAGATGCTTTTCCCTGCTCAAAGACAATAAAATGGGGAAAATACTCAAAACCAGCTGTTTATTGGCAAAAGATATCTACTTTTGTCAACTGTCTAAAAATATCAGCATCAGTACCAGCCTTCAAAAATTTTGTATCAGATGAGGCCTACTATACAATCTAAGCGAGCTGTCAATCTGACTCTTCCAATAAAACCCATATAATAATTCATTCACAATCACAAACAATTACTTCCCTAATTAATAATGTGTGTGTGGTGACCTCAGCCATGAATGGAATGACTGACTTTGCCAAAGCTTTCCCCCCAGATGACCTTGTTGTACAGCAGATGTTTGAAGGAGATGCTGGGTCGGGGAGGCCTCATCACGGATCACTGAGCAATATTCTATATTTCACAACAATATAATTACTCTAGTTCTGTTATTTTAACTATTGGAGGTGTACACACTCCATATCAGTAATTTTGAACGTTTGGGCCATTTACTGCAATTTACCCACTTTTTACATTGCAACAAACCATTTTGTAAATTGTGTGGGGGTACTAAAGATTTTACAACTTATAATAAAAACCCATAAATTTTCAAATTTGAATTTTTGGTTGAAACACCAAAATAATTTGCTGTGTAAAGCAAACATTCCCCCACGAACTATGCCGCTGCTTTTAGGAAAACTAAAGTGGACAACTTCATTATGGTGATGGAATACTGGAGTGAAGAAAGTTTCATATCATAGTGGAATGAATGGAAACTGGGTAGACAGGACAAAAAAATTAGACTGGAGCTCCAAAATATGACTGCTTGCTATGGGAAAGATTCAGAAAGACGTGAAGTATATACATTTTGTAAATATTACATGAAACATGCAGAATCACTGCTATGGTCCAGGCATACTCCCAGGAATGCTATGCGACTGTCAGTGTTCCAGTTTCCAGTTGGATTTACAGCATTACCACCCTGCTTCACATCAGAAGATGCACATGTTTTAATGACTGTGCCGGAAATGAGACATGAGATAGGACTTGTCAAACTATAGCCAATTTTAAGTATTTTAGCTAATTTAGCCCCCTCTTCGGCTACGCAGACTGAAAGTAATGGAGCCCACAGGCAGTCATCATAAAGACGTCTTTCAACATTGCAAAGACCTAAAACATGAAGTCTGTCCCTTGTCTTTTCTAATTCAGCAACTGGCCCACAAATCAGTCACATCACATTTGCATCAAATTCCTTCTAAAAAACCAATTATTCCCAACAAAAACAAAACAATTCTCTGTCTCATATTCATATTTGAAGATACCTGCAATTTTCCTGTCTATTGTCTTGATAAAGTTTCCTGACTGAAACAAAATTATGACCCAGAACATAATTGAATACTTCCCGGGCATACAATAGAGATCAACTACATAGTTATGAGCTGTGTCTGGTCTATTTACTGTACTCTTCTGCAGGCACAAAACTGTAGCTGCAGTATGTTTCACATTTAAAGTAATGTAAAATACATGGTGTGACTACACCAGCAATCTTACTTACTTAAGCTGGAATGATTCTTGTGTGAAGTTACACATAGATGCCTCTGCGGAGCCACATAGATTTCATGAATAAACGTAGGTCAGACAGGAGCACAGGAGCCAACGTGCACACTTCCAAATTCTCAACAATGCGTTGTGTGTTCCTGTACGTCAAACAAGCTGATTGGTTAAACTGTCCTACTTTCTGTTGGGAGATGGGTTCAAAATGGAAAGAAGACACTGAATGGAAATGGAGCAGAGTGCCTTGCAGATGTGATTTGAAAATATAAATGCAACAACATCATTTCTTGACAATGGATTACCGTCTCTTCAATGTTTTCTGTATTTTGTGGTTTACTGAATGTGATGCTTCCCATGAGTAGACACCTAACTTTAAGTATAAAAGAAAACAGCCACACCAATATCTGTGAAAGACACTCATGCATGTTTGCTGATGTGCAGATGGAGAGGCATGTTCCAGCCTATACTTACACTTAAGGTGCTTTTAATGTTCCTCCACCTATCACGCACATTGGTTTCTAGTTGAACCTTGCCCCATGAGAATCCCGTTCTCTCTAGCTCAGCTGCTCCTTTCAACCATTCTTCGCCAGGTGTTCTTGGGTCAGCCTCATTTCCTTTTCTCAGGCGGTGTCCATTTAAGAGCCACATTGGGAATCATAAGGCATCTCCAAGGCTCCAAGCCATCTTATTGTGTTATTTCTTTGCTTACACTTGGACAGCCAGTCTTTTTGAGAAGTTCCTCTGTGGATATTGGGTCAGAATATACACCAGGTCTTTTAGGACAGCCATTGCTGAATGCATTGACACTGGTGTCACAGGGAGTATATTGTCAGGACCATCTTGACCAGTGTCTCCACATGTCACTAAGGTGACTTCGTGGCTAGCTTTAATCACTTTGAAGCAGCTCCACCCACAACATTTTAAGATATCCTGCTTATGGACAATCAGATTCATGAGGTGGAAACAGTATCCCTGTCAACTCCATGCTTGGGATCGTGATAGCAAGCTACTCATGGAGAGAGGTCTGCCTGCAGAGCGTAAGCCCCCCCACACCTCACTTTCCCTGACCTTAACCTCAATGGTGTGAGTGTTTTTTGTACTCGTCTGCAGGCTGCAGACAGAGCTAGTTGCACTCATGGACAAGAACAGCTCACATGAATTGACTGTGAACCGTCAAGTTCTGCATTTCTGAATGTTTCTAACATCTGTGCTAATTTTTGACTGATGACATATTGATACATCTGACTGATTTTGTGTTTAGATATCAGCTGGTTAGCTTGCAACACTGTCAGACTAGCTAATGCGTACGGAGAAGAAGCACTGGGATAAATCAAATTTCCTAAAGCCTGTGGGTTTTTTTTTTGTTTTAATTTTATTCTCTGTGTTTTCGTATGTATTTTATATGGACCTGAGTCTGGACGTTTATATATATATATATATAAGGCAAAGGAACGCCAGTTAAGTCTGAAATCCAAATTGGAATAACTCAGAATATCTTGACAGCTCAGAGTTTGCCAAAATACTCATATACGACGTCACAACAAAATGGTGGGTGATAAAAAGTGACAACATAATGAACAAACTTTTTGTCTGACCGGAGTTTTATATTGAAAACATGTTTCATTTCAATCAAGCGCTCTCTGTCATTTTTACTACATGACAGTATAGAATTTGTACAGCAGTGTATTCTTTTTATTTGATGAATGGATGAGCTATGAAGATAACTGTTAGCTATGGTCACTGACTCTCTCAGCTGCTTGTTACTGGGTTAACTAGGCTGACTTTTCTCAAGCTACAAATTCAACACAAGTCTGATATGGATCTCTGTTGATCTACACTCACATCATGACCACTGTTTTAGATATGTCTTCATCATCAGCTCCTCCATTGTTTGGTGCATACATTCAATCTGTCTGCCATGTTTTTGTATTTGCTTCTGTAACACAGCTCTCTCACATAAGACTGCCCTTCCAGGCTATTACTCAGTTTCCCTTATTTCCTCCATCTTGCAGCCTTGTTTTATCCACAAACAGTGGATCAAATCACAATCTTATCAAGTCCCATGAAATACCTCAGTAGACAAGGTCCTCTCACATAATATGGCACAACAAATGTAATTCATGGATGTTTTACTAATGGTGCTCAAGAAGGCATTGTTGCACATGCATTATGATTACATACTGAATGATGGATAATTATTAAAATCAGAGCACCATATAAAATACCCTGGGGTGGGGAGGTGTGGTGATACTTTATGGGTCAAATGTGTGGTTAATACCATTGAATCTGACATTACATTGAATGCAACATGTTCAGATGTTTATCTAATGATGGTAATAATCTTCAGCTTCAAATGGGATTGTAGTTTGCTGGAAATTCAGATGAAGAGCCCATTGAGCGGCACACCACAAGTAAAATGCTACTGTCATTTTATACACAGCACTTTACAGTACCTGAAAGCACACACATCTTTAACCTAAAATTCCCTGACAGTTAGATCAAGACTGTCTCCTTCATTTCACTGAGATAGACTGGTTTCTCCATCTCTCTGTCCTCCAGTCGACCTCGCGGCGGTATTCCTGGGGTTTGTTTACAGCCAAAACAGGAGGCAGGTGTAGACGCCGGTTCCCACGCCACCCTGCAGTGCCCTCCATGCCCTCCTCTGAGCAGGCTTTGTCTCTCAATAATCCCAGTGCCACCAGTTTGGCTCGGGACACTATGGCCGGGCATCTCCAGCAAACACAGGACCAGACCTTGTAAAGGGAGCTGTGACAGACATACTGTATGCCATGCCATGTTGTTGTGAAGATAAACGTGACAATATGCAGTAATATAGTGGTAAGTACAAAGATAATCTTCAGTTAGTGATCATCTTGATGAAATACAACAATGCATATGAATGAAAATCTTTTTTTTAAGGAAAGAAATTGTTTTGTCCTTTTGCTTGTGAAAGATGCTATCCTCTGCATAGTTTTGGTGTCCTGTGATGGTCTAAACGCTGTTGCGAAGGCTTTTGTTTTTATTTTTTTTTAACCTGGATGACAGTAAAACCTCTGGAGGAAATAATGAAAGTATCACTATCAGTCTTCAAAACCCATTTCAGCCAAACTCAAATGCAGGGGTTTTCAAACCTTTTCATGTTCTGGAGCCTCAAGTTGACTTCCACAGTAAACCAGGGACACCCATTTAAAGGGATTTTGTCTAATAAGGACCCTTATATCAAGAGATATTAAATGCTTCGCAGTCATTTAAACGCAAGAAATCTGACACTGATCGATCATCACTGATCTGATGTTTACATATATCATTTTAACCTTATTTATTTATTTATTTATTTATTGTTCTGGTAAATTTGGCTGATTTGCTACTCAGATTTTTTCACATGTTTTTGAGAGCAATCACGTGAATTTGTGCAGGTTTCAAAGGGTTAAATTGTTTAAACACTGACAAATGGTAAAATGACAAACACTGACATGGTAAGATTAAACCAGCAAGAAGAAAAAGTTAAAAGGATCTCCAATTAAATTACAGTGAAACTAAACTAGTTTCCAGGACCCCCTGGAAGCTCCTCAAGGAGCCCTGGGGGTCTTGAACCCCACTTTGAAAACTACCACTTGTATACCGATGTATACTACCCCCTGATAGAAATTTTGATGACGATTTAGTCATTGGTTTTAGTAATTGGTTTTACTTTAATATTAGAACACAGTCATACAGTGTTTCAACTGGCTTTGGTACACCTGTGATGTTGACAATAAACCACTGCTTCTGTGGCAGCTTCACTATTACTACTTCACACATACTACTACAATTATTAATACTCCCATTGACTTATATTACCATTACTGCCACTACCACTACTACCACAACTACTACTAATACTGCTACTGCTACTGCTACTTCCTTTACAAGCACTATAGTCAGCCTACACAGTTATAATCTCTGTGCCAAGGCAGACACTGTCTGATAATTATACACCATACTTGGCCATACATTGGTGTCAGTGCCTCCAGTGTCCACATATACTGTATGTTTTCTGGTGGGGTTTGAGAAGTGGTTTTCAAAGTGGGGTCCAGGGGTCCCTAGAGGTCCCTGAAAGGCTTCCGAGGGCTGTTGGTAAAATGAGGAATGGGTTAAATTCACTAGAAATTGTTTGAATAATGTAAATGCACCTGTGATCATGTTAACTTTTTCTTCTTTCTGGATTAATCTCACCATGATTTGTTAGTGTTCAAGCATGACACCTAAAAAAATTAGCCCTTGGAAATGTGAGCAAATTCACTTGATTTCTTTAAAAAGGTGGTTAGCAAAATTGTAGAAATGTGCCAGGAGCATTAGTAAAAAAAAAAAAAATGCAGGAAAAAAACTGTTTAACGCCTGAGGCTGTGTTCAAACACCTTTCACAAGCATTTAATACTGAAGACAGAAGAAGAAAATATCTCTTGATGTAAGGGTCCTTATAGGGCAAAATCACTTCAAATAGGGGTCAGAGGATTACGAAAAATCAACTTGGCGGTCCAGAACATGAAAAAGTTTGAAAAGGCCTGGGTCAGGGGGCATGCAGCCATCCACCATGGCCTGTGTGGAGAGCAGGATTAGGCTTTGGGAGAGTGAGTGGTTACTGGACTCCAGCAGCTGTACAAACAAGGCCAGCCAGATATTACTGTTACCCAGCTGGGTGCCATCTCTTCCCCCCAGTCTTCCCGACTGGCATCAGGCCTCTCCCCAGCAGAGCTATCATTACATTAAAACCTGTTGTTACTGATGTCACAGTCATCCAAAGCCCTCATTGGGAGGATTAGCTCAAACCATAAAAAATGACACGTAACCTGAAACATCTGCCAACTTTAGACAGAAAATTTAAAGGTCTGGCCCTAGCTGTGCGGTAAAATGTTGGTTATTGGTCAAGTCACTTATTTGTCTAAAGCGCAGGCACCGTGACATGAAGCAAGCAGGGAAGAGGTGATGTTCAGTGGATAGGCGGAACACTGTTATGACAGGTTTTTTGGAGATTGCACATTGCACAGAAGTGAGCCTCAGCAACTTCTAGCCTCACCTGATAGGTAGGATTCATCAGCACTACAGGTGGGCTGTTCAGACTTTTTCATGTTCTGGACCCCCAAGCTGACACTCAGTAAGCTGTGCAACCCCACTTGAAGTCATGTTGCCATATAAAGACCCTTATATCAAGAGATATTTTTCACAAGCATTTAAACACAGGAAGTCTGATGTCAATCCAGCATCACTGATCTGATGTTTAAATATATATATATGTATATATATATATATAGAGAGAGAGAGAGAGAGAGAGAGAGATAGATAGATAGATAGATAGATATTTAAATTTTACCTATTCATTTTA
>OMLB01064198.1:4504-28282 GCA_900302555.1 Myripristis jacobus | reverse complement strand
CGAGCAAAATCATGGTTCCAGACAAACAAAATTCAAGTAATGGAGTGGCCAGCACAATCCCCAGACCTTAATCCCATAGAAAACTTGTGGGCTGACATAAAAAATGCTGTTTTTGAGGCAAAACCAAGAAATGCTGAGGAATTGTGGAACGTAGTCCAATTGTCCTGGGCTGCAATACCTGTTGACCGGTGCCAGAAGTTGGTAGACTCCATGCAGCACAGATGTGAAGCAGTGATCAGAAACCGTGGTTATGCAACTAAATATTAGTTTATGATTCTCAGGAAAGTTGAATCTTCAAGCATTTCTTAGTTTATACAGTACATTTTTGAGTTTGTACATAAAGATGTCAACACTGCTATTTTTTTGAACATTATATTTCTTGACTTTCTGTAAAATATCATCAAATTCAATGACTTTTTCTAATTTTCTGGCTTTGAATAGAATGTGCAGTGTCCCCAATGCATTTGTGTGCATTAGAATAAAATTAATTTGAAGAATTTTGAGGTTTACTCACCTTTTTTAAACACACTGCTATTATTATGAACATAACTGTATATTGACTTGAGGACGGAAGAGAATTTAACTGGTGAAATCAACAATCTTAAATAGGATATTTAAAGCAAAACTGAACTTTGGTATTGGGTGTACAGTTATCTGGGTGTTATGAGTCCACATGGTGGTGAAATATCCTTATTAGTTGCTATGATGAAGTTTTTTTTGTTTGTTTGTTTGTTTTTTAATTTTCTGCATCAATTAAAAAACATTTTGTTTTTCAAGCATCCATTGATTACCAAAAATTTTGTTCTTCCAGTCTTATCAGTGGAAAGGGGTGCTCCTAATATTTTGTACTCTGAGTGTATACAAAAAAAATGCCAACATGAAAAGTGAACAACAGATCTCCACCTCACCCAATGACTCAAAAGTCCCTGAATATCAAACATGACATGAGGTACAACCCCAAGTACAAGACACTGATCACAAACACGTGAGCGAGAGACAGCCCCTCCCCGAGTGGAACACATGGTACACTCTGAAATGTGCTTAACATGATGGGATGGTCCCTTAGAAGGCCATCAGAAGGAGGAACAGAGGAGTGGCTGAATGTGTGTTAGTCCACAGGCCGAAGCAGTGAGTACAATGGACGGAGAGGTTGGAGAGGGAAGCAAAACATTGAGCCTTTAGTACTTACTGCTCCTCAGCTTGGAAGAGGTGTCAAAGTAGGAGAAGAGCGAGTCGAGCTCGTCAGCACAGAAGAGTGAGTCGCGGCGGGCCTCCAAGCCACCAGCAGCAGCTATGCATGTGATGATGGAAGTCGGAAGTTGGAGGGCCACGGGAATAAAGTGTGTGTTGGGATTAGGGGTGGAGTGGGGGTGAGGTTTAGGGGTAGGCGGTGAAGGCAGGGGTTAATCCAGAAGCACAGAACAGCCAAAGGAGAAAAATAAAGACAAAGTGTGAGGAAGAAGAGGATTGCGGAAGAGGAGAGGAAAGCAGGGTGGAAGCACAGGAAGTTAGACTACCAGCTCAGCTACACTGGAACACAGACAGCACGAGAAGCAATGGCAGGCAGAGAGGGCCTAAGACATATGCTATTAACAGAGTACATATGCCCCTGGACGGACACTCTCATCCAAAGCACCTCACAGCACGCCATGAATGCATACAGTTTTAGCAAGGGTGGCCCCGACGGGAATCAACCTTGAGCGTGAATGATATTGGTTTTGTCCTCTTGCTGTTGTGTTGTTTTGTCACTGCATCTCTTAAACCTCTCCAGTGATTTCATGAACTTTTTCTGAAAAAGTCCATCTCAGAAGGTGATGTATGATTTTTTTCTACCATTTACAGTGTGTCTCACATGCATTGCAGATTAACTGGGATCAGGACTGGTTGTACCAGCTGTCTGTTGATGTTACTCCCATTTTACCAGGTAAACCAATGATTTACCTGCAAAGCATGTTTGAAATCACTGGAGGGGATTTAAAATGATTTCTGTCTCTGGTCTACAACTGAGAAATTCCAGCCAACTACCATTATATTGTTTTGGAAGATGGGGCAGTAGAGTAATATGAGAAGATGCTAACTCTACCACAGAGGCAAAAATCTACAGACACTGGAAATGCCAAGGTGCTGTCAACTGGATTTTGATATCAGTTTTAGTACTGATATACTGCAGCTTTCATTATGTCCCTCCTTAAATTCTAAGCACCAAACTAGTAGTTCAATCCTCTAAATCCCAGGAGGAAATGAGTTATATTCACTCCCTTCAGTTGACAGCTTGTTGGCTTTCTCTTAGAACATAAAAAAACTATTGGACTTTAGAGGGTATTATTAGGACTTTATCATTGGAAGTTCCCAAAACAAGCAGCTTCCTTTCTTTGAAATTTAACTTTGACCTTTTACTGACCAGACTGTCCAGAGACGTTAGAGCCAGGTCGTAGCTTGGGGGTGGGCGGTGGAGGTCTGGGGGGCAGATGCTCAGAGCTGCTGCTCAGCCTCTTCTCCTGTTTGCTCAGGCAAACCACCTTCGTGCGAAGCTCCTCGTCAGACGGTCGGCGTACGAACCGGCGGTCCACGTACTTGGCTTTGATGTAGCCCTCTATCTCATGTCTGGCAGGAAGAGGAGGCAAAGGATTTGCTAGTGAACACCTTGTGAAATAAACCCCTGCCAATACATGCTGGTAAATTTTGATAGCAGGAGTTTTTTCTACTCTAACCAATCTTGTCAGCTGAAAGTTCTCTTACAAAAAAGTAAAGTAAAAGTAAATATTAAATGGAGATGTGTATTTGAACTTGTATGTCGTCCTACTTTTGCTTGTCTCATGATAATATATTAATTGTATCTTATTTATTTTAATTCTATTACAGTGAGGCCAAAGACTAGTTTCTCTGTTTATGAATTCTGCTGTGAAACAGACAGGCCTATCTTAAGGTTTTTAAGAGATTTTTTCAGAAAAGACACTAATTTTACTCCTGTATTAAGTGATGGAAAAATGTCACACAAGGTCCAATTTTCCAATTAGGCAAATACTGAAAGTAAAATTAATATTTGGCCAGTACTAATAGTCTGCAGTCCATCCATCCTTACCCCCTCCCATAAAAGATTAAAATAAAACTTTTTTTTTAAAGAATCCTACAAAATATTGTCAGCAATCACATCCCAGCATAGGATTTATTAAGTTTGTAAAGAAATAAAACCTAAGAAAGTAAAAAGATAGCATGAATAATTAGATGGAGGTTATTTCTGCTTTAATCTTGGGGCTTTTATTATTTTTAATTGAACTTAAAGTTGACACAGTCACGGCAGGTTTCACTGCTCTTGTGTTCTTCAGGCTTATTAAAAGAAAAAATCATGCATGGGCATCAATGAGCAATTTGAGTAATTTATCTTTCATACTAAAACATAATCTGCTATTTCCATACCTTGGATCTCCTGGCTGTGGTTTTCTGGCTCCTAGTTCCTCTCTCCGAGCCTCATAGATCTGGTTGATCACTCCATTACCCAGTTCACACATTAACTGTCAAAGTCATGTAGCAAATTAATGGAACTGCATAACAAGCGGACAAACAGTAGCACTGACTCCAACTATTTTATGGATCTTATGGCATTTGTCACACATGATTTATGCAATATGTGCAATTAAGACAAATTTTAACTACCAATGTAGTTGGAGGGAATAGAAAACTGATTCATGTACATTTGATGGATAACCCTAACCCTAATACCTTGAGTAGTTCTGGCTCCCATGTATCCAAAGTCAGAGACCGCACCTTCGAGAAATGCACTCCCAGACTCCTGCAGATGAACAACATCCATCAAAAAAGCAGCAGGGAAATGCAACAGAACCACAGACATGACCAAACTGCATTACTCTTTAATAGTGAGTGGAAATGGCTAAATGCCATCTGGATATGAAAAGGGGTCAGTCAGCTGTCTGCTTCAATAATGCAGCTCTACACATGTAGATAGCAATGCTAATGACAGTCGCTTGCTTTTTTGCTTTCACTTCACATGTGTAAATGTACTGGTACAGCAGGACTGATCAGAAAAAAACCCTTTGTGCATAGAATGAAACACTGGGAGTAGGACTGTGCATTGATTTCAGTTGTTAGTTTTACTTATGCTTTTTTTAGGCATGACATAGAGTAAAACAAATGAAAACAAGCTGTAAATTACATTCGGCTACACTCCGGTACAGCGACCGAGTGTAGTCCAGACTTTCCCTGTCTGGACTACACTTCTCTACTTTCCAGAAATTCGACATCCTGTGTGCACGTCAGCTCACCTGTGAATGCCAGAGCACTGTATGCAGAGGGTGATGCCCAGGTTGATGCTGGCCCAGCGAGGGTCCGGCTGACCACAGTCACAGCAGCAGGCGTTGCCGGGGATGGCCAGGACCCTCTGGAGGGCACTCTCCCCTTTCAGTGATCTCTCCTTGGGCTCCCCGCCCGAGTCCAGGCTCCCTGTTGATGTGGACGACTTCCTGTCCAGCTTCTAACATGAGAGACGGAGATAACACAGCTAAGATCCAGCAGCTAAGATCTTTTTATCATCTCTTCATTTTTACATTGTTGCTGACATCTTACTGTACAGCACTTTGGGCATCTGTGGTTATTTTAAAGCGCTTTATAAATAAAGTTGGATTGGATTGGATTGACATTTACACCAAGCTCCACTGGGGAAAGAATGGATATAGTAAATGAGTATCTACCTTTCAAAGTCTCTATGGATCTATCTACATATCTACCCATCTATCAATCATTTCTCTGACCCTCAAACCATCTAACCAATTTCATTGTGTTTGGGTTTTACCTCGGCATCATCTCCCTTCTCACGGAAGGCAGTGGCGATGCTGTTTTGGACGGCTCTGATCCAGGCTTGTCGCAGCTTCTCTGAGTCAGCTTGCATCATACAGCTCCTGCTGGGACACACAGGAATCACACCACTGCGGCCTGCTGTGTGTGTGTGTGTGTGTGTGTAGCATGAGGTGGGTGTACTGCAATTCCTCCTTCTTATGCATATTTCAGTGGCAATTATGTTGATAGATGGGATGCATGAAATGCCCACAGGAGATGTGAGCGTGATGTATATGACATACAAAAATGAGTTTTGTGTGTGTGTGTATGTGTGTTTGTATACACACATGTATAACTGTGTGTATGTCTGGAGTTAATGGTGTTTGTATGCACAAGACATTTTCTTGACTTGTTGGGTTATGTTTGAAGAAGACCTTTAGTAATGGCAAGATTAAACCTGATCCTGTGTGTGTGTGTGTGTGTACTCACTTGGTGGGTGACACCACCTCGAAGCAGAAGCGGCGCTCTATGTCCTCACAGTGTTTGACTGTACATAGCCTCAGGTCCTCTACCACCACAGTGGGATTATCCTGAGGGCGGCAGCACAGCAGCATAGTCAAACATACACACAAACAAACTTTGAACCGTTGCAAAAGGTAAAATTATGAACATTTCAATCAGCAGCTGACGTTGAGCTTAAGTGAGATGAATAATACACAGTTTTCTTCTATAGATCAGCCTTTTCTTTATTGCCATCACTGTCAGCTAGAGCTGGTATAGAGCCAACATGTAGCAGTATCACAATAGTACAGACAAAATGGGAGTTCTGGTAGTGCATGACCACTAAAGCAAAGTCCTTTTCGCAGCAGCCCGGATTGGCCAGGCCCAGCCCTCTGCTATATACAGACATACACATGTCTATTTATCTGTCTATATCTATCTATATCTATATCTATATCTATATCTAGATAGATCGATAGATAGATCGATAGATAGATCGATAGATAGATCGATAGATAGATAGATAGATAGATAGATAGATAGATAGATAGATAGATAGATAGATAGATAGATAGATAGATAGATAGATAGATGTGCACACACTGACACATTCAGACAAACGGTCCAGGTCCACAGGACATAATCCATAGTTTATTTGACACTAATTGCCTGTTTTGGATTGGTTATGACTCCTCTAATCTATTAAAAAATACTTGGAGGGATATTTGTGCTGGAAGTCAAACACACACATATTTGATTGACACTGACATTAGTGTATAAGCAATCTTTTGACTCACCTTGAATTTCTTCTGGTAAACTAGCTGGTTGTTTTGAATGGAGAACCAACGCCTGAAAGGGGATCACATGCGTTACAAACCAAACTGAACAAAACCAAACCAAACCAAACTAAAAACTCATGATGGCAAGGCATAATTTGTCCAAATGATGGAGTTCTCATCTTGGATCAAACCTATTCATATAGTGTGGACATTTATACACTAAAGTTAAGATTCATACTGCAGAGCCACTTATCATCTCCACAGCAGCAACAGATACCCATGTAGATACCTGTGGAATAAGAATGTCTCTTGATCTTATTTTATATATTTACAGAGGGTTTTTTTGTTTTGGTTGTCACACTTGACTACCAAATTCAGTCATTAATTCACAGTCAAATGTATAAATGCCACACTTGGCTGACCCTGGAAGAAAATTTACAAGCAAAATGACAATCCCTGCTATGGGTCCACTCTGGAGATTTGCTGGAGATACATTTTCAACAAAATAGGGTCATATTTTGAAGAAAGAGGAGAACTTTACTGCAAATGGACCCAAGACATGTTTTCAGTTACATGTAATTTGGTCCACTTGTGTGTTACCTCTACTGCAAGAAATAAGGGATCAATTCTATATTTATACCCTGATGAAAGCTCTCCTAGTCTTTTTCAAGTAATGAGCAGGGTATTAATTAATACTGTCTGTCATATTCCTATTCTCTGTTTTGAAGATATGCCTGTGTTTCGCTTGTGAAACTATACCGGGCCTACCGTGGTGATTTTTTATTATGTTTCTTGTTTAATCTGAATTTTAATGAAATACTATAATTAATTTAATTGATGAGATGCTAATTAGGTTGTGCCTGACATACCTATTCCATGTCTTGAAGGCGTTGCTGGCCCTCTTAAAAAGGTAGCCCTCCATAGCGATGCCGTTGTCTGCATCCACATTGTACTCCAGCTTGGTGTCGTCATTCGAGAAGTCCTGAGTGAGACAGAGGGAAGGAAAGAGGGAAAGAGTCAAAGAGACAAAGAAAGTGGGAAAACAGAGAGACAGAATCAGAGAGAGAGAGAAGAGAGAGAGAGAGACAGAAAGGAAGATAGAGTAAGAAAGAAGAGAGAGAAAAGGAAAATAAAAGCCACAAGAAAGAATAATGACAGTGGTAAAATGAGATTTTTTTTCCACATGATAAGCATTTAAAATCTTGATTTGCTGCTGTTTTCCTTTGGCAGTGGTAATATTTTCTGGGGCGAGGAATGACTCTGCACTTTTCCCAAAGTAACAAATGAGGGCTATCAGTCTCCGCTAGGTCAAGTGACCTTGTAAAATGCAGCGCTGCATCGTTGTTGCTCAGACTGACCTGAATCATGTCCACACCAAGAAACACAGCAGTCATAAATTATACAGGCAAAGCGATACTCTATTCCAGTAAATTTAACCTGCTGAGTAAGCCGACTGAAAGATGTATCCACCAAAACATTAGAAACACCTTTCTTGTAGAGCGTGTACCATATCACACCAAGGTTAAGCCGCAGCAGCAAGGGTGCCAATCCAGCCAAGACCCCCTGCTGCATGTCAACCCCTCTGTCTGCCCTGTCTCTCTCCACTGTGACCATCCCGTTGTGCAATTTGTCTTACCAGTCTCAAGGCTTTTATCTGTCTTATTCACTTCATCTACATCTCCCCTCCATGTCGGAGATTGATTTGACAGGTGAAATTGATCATAAGCTGCTCCAGGATTTAGCTGTTTGTTTGTCCTAATATTTTGTACATTCGGTGAATACATTTTTACTCTCTGTGCACAAAGAGTAGATGGTTGCAGATAGAGAGCCACATAATGCTATGATTCAGTAAAGTGCTCCATATCTCCAGGCTCTGGAAATACTTTTAATGGTATTTCATGACCGAAGAGTGGTCACAGTGTGATGAGACAGAACACAAATGGCCATGAGGCTGAATGTGAGAGACAAAGCTCTACTTTACAGTCACCGGTCTGACTAATGCACAATTTAAGAGCAAGTATCAAATGGGAGAAGAAAGTTTTTGTGAGAGTAAGAAATAGGCAACCGGTAGCCAACTACTGCTTGGAGGTTCTTTTCATTTCCGATGGTCAAATTGATAAGGTAATTTAAAATACACCAATCACGACAGCCAGTGGGCAAAATACTTGGTCACTGATTTCTACCATATTTGTTGCTAAAACCTATTTTTGTGACAACACTGTTTTCTGGTGAGACTTAAAAAAGACATTATGGGAATTTGTTTTAAACTTTTCAGAAGTTGCGTGAACTTTTATGATGATGAATCAGACTAGTTGTGAAAAGAATCAGATGTCATGATTCTGATGCTAATTTTTGTGCTGGTGTTATTTGTCATCATCTGAGAAAGAAAGTTGATATTGAACATTGAAATTGCTACACTTACATGTTTATATATTAATCAGTATTTTTTTTGTGCACTTAAATTAAAATCAAGTGACAACCCACATTAGCCACTCACTTTAACAGTGCTCTTCTCTCTCAATCTGTCCTCACCTCCATTTCCACTGTCATCTCCTTCTGTCTTTCACTGCTCTCACTCCATCTCACTTTCTCCCTCACTCACTTTTTGTCCCTCTCTCCACCAGAAAGGCTGACCACAGTATCATGATGCCTGCTGCTGTAACCCAAGCTGTTGTGCTGCCATGGGACTGTCCCACTGCTCGGTGTTACTAGCGTTGCCTCTGTGTACTCAGTTGCTGCCACACTTTCCTAACCACCGCCTGTTCTCAGTTTGAGTGACACCAGACACTGTGGTGCACGTGTGTAGTGTGTGTGTGTGTGTGTGTGTGTGCCCTTGCGGAGTCACTTTACACCCACCTTAATGGCAAGCCATCTCAGCTACCAATCAGAGATTGACATCTGGGTTAATAACCGTAATGAGCTGAGGGATCGACCCTTCTGGAAACATCCACATCCACAAAACCCAAGCCTAACATTTTTTTTTTTTTAAACAAACTAAAATCTACAGCACTATATGAAACAGCTTTGTTAGATGACTACTTGTCATCTTCCTGGACACATTTTTTTTCACAACATGAATCATATTTATTTATAAATTGGTCAACTATTGAACATGGTTAACCCTAACCCTAGCTAGCTTAAACTAAGATAAGCTAATTTACGACTAAACATCTCTGTTAGTCGTTACTGTTAGATTAAGGGACTTTTCACCATTTATTAACTGTGCAGACAATCCAAACAGAGCCTCTGAGGTTCATTTTAAAGCTTGCTCTCAGACGGCATATAAACATCAGATAAATATCAGACTATACAACACAGAGTTTGCACTTTACACATTATTTCCTCAAAATTTATACATATGCATGTGTATAGTGTGGTATGCTGTGCACATGGAATATGTCAGCATGGATAATTCTTTTTGGAGAAGAAATGACCTCAGTCATTCCAGCTAATTCTAGTTCAGAGGGCAGTGACAATGAGCACAATTTCCTGTTTACATCCTAAACCGTAATCATGCCAAAAATGTATAAAAGGAGAAGATAAAGTAGGTATATGAGTATTTTACACAGCTTTGTATTCACTTGTGGAGAAAACTGAGATATTTTTGAGATAGTGTGATTGTAATTGGTACACTTTGCATCCTACAGAGCTACTGACACTCCTTCAGTCATTTCAACTGGCTCTTCATGAAGTGTTTTTTTTTTTGTAAGCCTTTCTGCAAATCACATTTTCCTCTCTGGGGCAAATAAACAAATACAAAAAAAAACTAGTATACTGCGGTCAAATATGCATGCTGATCTTCATCCTCTACAACCTTTCAAACATACTACACATACTAAGGCAACAGATCAAAAGAAACCACCAGAGCTTTGCTTGCAACAATCTACAGGTAGCTGTAGCTATTTGTGTGTGTATTTGATAGGAGTTTGACCACTGCTTGCTTTAAGTCACTTCCCTCATTCTGTTCTTTTATCTAGTGCATGCTGTTGTGTAGACTTGTGCGTGCACGTCCCCTCTTACCACCTGGATCTTTTCATGTAACCCGAGCAAAAGCTTAATGAGCTAAACACCTCAGCCCAATGTAGCCTGGTTTAACACGGGCAAATAATTTTCCAGCATGACACACACCGGGACAACTGAAGTTATTTTGGGTGCACAAGGGGTACAGACTGTGTCTGGTAGGCTTGAATGGAAAGACAATGGAAAGTACCAGTCAAAGCACTCAACACTACTAGTCAAACCTTTCTCCCTGTTTGCAGAGATGCAGGAATAAATTCACATCACCGGTAAAGGCCACATAATTCTCATCTCTTTTCCCTCTTTTACCACAAACTTTTCAGCCTCAGAGATGCAGAAGAGAAGTTATACAAACTCCCTGCATAATTCAAAACCTCAGCGGTGGTGTGATGGCTGACAGAATGAGGAAGCTGTCCTATTTCAGCTCAGGGCATGGAAAACATGCAACTGACTATTTTAAAACATGCGTGTGCTCAGTCTCTCTCACACATAAACACACACATTCATACATCCTTAAACAAGCTCAGAACTGAGACTGACACCAAGGAAGGCAAAATGCACAGTTCAATATTGTCACTGTCAGGTGAAAACCTCGTAACTCCAGTTTTGGCGAATTTCATTATGATAGTAATTGAAGGACCAGATGCTTCTCTGTGGGTTGAGAAACCTCTGTGACCCCCGGCGCTTTTCAAACTGTTTTGAAACCCTATAGATAAACTCAACAGTGTACAGTTCTGAGAATCTGACCTTTTGGAGATATAAGATTTTCACTCAACAACACGAATATATTGAATCATCATCCAACCGATCAAAGATTGCTATTAATCGATTGTGGAGCAGCAAAACACATGCTGGCATCACACCGGCACCCGAAACTCATAGCGTACACTGGCACTGACAGCAAGGCATCAAAAACCATGCTTCACAATGACAACACATTAACGCCAATTAATGTACAAACACTGCAATGGAGCCTCTGTGTGTAGGCAGGTGTGGACAGGTTGAGAGGAAGAAGAGGAGTTTAGGGTTACAAAACGGAAGCCAGATAGAAATCGATGCAGTGTGTCTACGTACGGAGGTCGACCTCCAAGCACAAAAGCTGCGGCAGTCTGGTAAAGTGTCAACCTCTGTCACCTCCTAAAACGTCACATAGTGAGAGAACAACAGAGAAAGAGAAAAGGAACATGGGCTTCCTTACACTGACGCTGTGGAACAGCACTGAAATACAAAATGGCTTACTCATAATCAAGTACACAAACAGGGCATGAGACTGTGACACTCTATATATAGTCACACACACACAAACACAAACATCATTCCATCTGCCCAGAGTGCACTCACCAGATACCAAACATAGTGGAACCGGCTAAAAATCTTCATCTCTCCACCAGCTCTGTTGACTGGGTGCCTGTGTGTGTGTGTGCGTGTGTGTGTTTTCCAGTAAGGCTACTGAGCATTAGCTACCTTAAACTGCACCTGCGTAGCATCTCACTGACAGTCTCTGTCGCTCTAACCAGCACAGCTCATCTCCGAAACACCGCTCCTCCTCCTCCTCCTCTTCTGTGTGTGTGTGTGTGTGTGTGTGTGTGTGTACGCAGTCCTGTCAATATTTCCTTCGCCGCCCCTGCTAAAACCTGGCTCCTTCTCCTCATGAGGCCCGTTGCTCTACACGAAGGTCACATGCCTGTGTGTGTGTGTGTGTTGCTGTGGGGTTTGAATAATCAAGTGGACAATGTAGCAGACCTCGGCTATCAAATATTTATACTGACTTCAGTTTAAGAGACGTGCACTTAGCTTCCCCCCTCACTCTCTTATCTTTCTCCCTCGTGTGTGTGTTCCTAAAATTACCATAAAATAGCAAAACCACAAAAAGGAATCTTCCATACTTAAATATTTTTCATATAATGCTAAGCAACATCTGAATCTTATGAACAGCTGGGAATGCAAAAAAAGCATTTGGAACGCGTCTGTGAATGTGGCTTATTCCTGCCGAAAACAAGCAGCTTACATTAAAAGTCATTTCAAAGCCAATGACTTGTCCTTTCTGTTTTGTTATGAGGTGAGACAGAAAACTTGACGCCAGCAGCTTTCTTCTCTCTCCTGAGGCACCACAGTGACACCATCACGACCTCTGCTGATACTGCCACTGCTGAATAATTCACACCAGCAGATAGGAGGCATACTAAACAAAACCTCAGGATCCCTTCAGCTCTCATGAGGATGGACAGCTTCATCAGTGTAACACTGATGGGAAAAGTTTGTGCCCATGGCCAAATGAATTGGAGTGCGTGTCCGTGGGGAAGGAGCAAACAACAATGCCTTGGCCAGCACAGAGACTGGTGTAGGACCAAGTAAGTTTCTATTGTGACCGATGCCACTTGACAAAGTCAGATTAATGCACCCTTTAAAAACAATCTTGTTGATGTAATTAAAAAAGCAACCTGTTGTAACCTCAACCTAAACTTAAAGTCAATCCTTGCAAGAGCTAGAGTGTGTCTATCAACAGACATGCATCCTGCTGAAGTGTCCTTGAGCAATATGCTAAAACCCAGTTGGCTCATGCATTGCAAGTTATCCTTGACAAGAATGCCAACTACATTCTTTGACTGTAAATAAATGCATACTTGACTTAGACTGTGTTGTTGACCCCTGTAAGTACATTACATATACATACATAAGTATCTTTCTATAGTTTTTGTTGTTGTTTTTAAGACAATTACAGGATTATTTTAGTTTTTGCTGAAGTTTTACATTTTAATGGTGATAGTTTTTACATGGATGAACCACAATTAAATATACTGTTAATCAGTTTTGCCAAATTTCGTGGGCTCATTGTCCAGACCCATTCATTTCCAAATGACACAGAAACACTCTAGAGACTTCTAATTCAGTCTGTAAATGTAATCCATCACTGTGAATGAAAAGTCTCCAGCTGCATTTTGCAAAGCTTCAGAACATCAATATCAGGCTATACACTTGGGCATTCTGAAATGATTTCCAATTATCATTTCATTTTAATGAACACTTCGGAAAATCACAAAAGCTGAAACGGGACATAAAGTGGATGTCTTACTTCCACATTCTGGTTCCCTGATCTCAGCGCTTCCCACCCCAGAATAAAACCTTTAACCCAACGCCAACATTCTCTGTAGCTGCGTCAGTCACAACCAGTTTGAGCCAAGAGGCAAAACCAACCCAAAACGCTTCTGCCAGCTTTAATCTGTAAAACTGTAAATCAAAAATATAACTTGATTTTATTCATTTATGGCTTTGACTTGCTGCCCTCTTACTGGGAGTAACTGCTAATATTTAAAAGTGGTTATTTCAAACTATTTACTGTTTTGTGACATTTTAAAATTCATTTTCAGCCCATTAATAGTCAGTATTCAAAAACAGCAAGTATCCCTTATTAGCGAGTGTGTTCCTCCTTACATCTAAACACATGGATGGGTCATGTAAATACAACACATTGCTTTTCCACTGCATTACTACTTTGTTGTACCTAAAGGGAGCTACTATCAGCATGTTTTTATTTAGGGCTTTGTGCACTAAGATTAAAACAACACAGCCTGAATGAAGTGAGGGTTCAAAAACATGCACAAATCTCAACACAGACACAAGACACAGGGTGCACACAACACATGACAACTTCAGCCTGTTAAATCATGTCACACCATGCATGTTGCCAGTGTATTCTCCTGATGAGCCGGCTTGCTTGTCTGAGCAACGAATCACTTAAATGCCAGCGAGCCCATCTTCTCCACATGCACACATGACTGGGACACAGGAGGGAAAGTGAGGGAAAAAAGGAAGAATTAAAGCTTACCTGCAAAGCAGCCTGGAATAAATGGAATGGAGAGGAAGTGAAGGGAGGAAGAGGAAGAGGAAGAAGAAGAGAGGTTTGGTTAGGAGTGTTGGTGCACAGCCAGACGAGAGAGAGAGAGAGAGAGAGCAGTGGGAGTGAGACAACATAAAAATAGCATCTAGATAAATCAAGGGAAGGGAGATACAAGATGAACGCTCAAGGACAAACGGAAGTTGGCGCGGGTACCGTCACTAGCTGAGCAGGGGAGGGGAGAGTTGAAAGATGAGAGACAGAGAGAGGAGATGAGGGTGGGTTGAGAGGGAGGAGAGATGAGAGAGGGAGGGAGGGAAGGAAAGAAAGAAAAACAATGAAAGCTCTTCGAATACTGCAAGTTAGCAAGCTACTTCTCTCCACTGAAAACTGACCCAAACACACCAGAGAGAGGCAAATCACATGGACAGACAGACAACAGCTGTCCCACAGACAGCTGGATAAAAAAAAAAAACAGACAGATGTTGACTGGATTTAATGTTTCTGTGTGTTTTTTTTTTCAAGTCTAGCTGATAACCACACATTGCAACAACACCTTATATCCTCTTCTGCTTCTATTCCTTTCTGTTCTATTCTATTTTTGTGCAGTAAGCTTCATGCATCTTCACAGTCATCTATCATGGATCTGAAGGGAGACTCTGGTTCAGCTGCTACCAACCAGCACCTTGGTGTTTGAAGATCACCAGCTGGGTGCCAGGCAGAGACGGGAGTGCATTGAAACCCAGCCCAGTTTGTTTTGGAAGTGAAACCGGAGGGCTTCCATCAGCTTTCAATAATGCACATGCGTGTGGCTGAGATCATCTATGGAGATCACCTTACACTGAAGGGCTGAACACTACAACCCTGTTCGCTCAGGTGACAAATGTAAATGACCAACATCAAAAAGCCTTTTATAAATGAGCATTCCTTGGGGGGAAATTTTACTGAAGTTTGAACTTGTGGCTAAAATACCTGGAAATACCTGGAGGTCTGATTTATGATTGTATATTTCACATTCCTTTTCATTACCTTTGAGCAATTTATCCATCCAATTTCAACTGACCTTACATAACAAACCTCTGATATCTCTGATATGATGAATGCATTAATCCCAAGTTTACAGTACTATATCCCCATACAAATGGTGGCTTAAGCCCTGAATTTGTTTTTATGCTCTACTCATTTAGCTACATGGGACCCGCACTGGGTTGGTTTAGGGAGTACCAGACTGTGGGGAAGAGGGCGAGTCCCGTAAGATCCCAGCAGAGTGCTGTGGTCTTACTTGTAATGGGAAAAGCCCTGAGAGCAATAAGAAAGGCTTTGTGACCAACAGCACGGAGATTAAACAGCTATAAAGTCTCTATATAAGACAGGGACCTAAAGTCAGACAACTATGTGTGTGTGTGTGTGTGTGCGCGCGCGTGTGCGGTGCGCGTGCATGTGTGTGAATTCCTATAGTCTGTGTATATCAATGTTCAATATGAGGCTACTGGCACTTCAATTCTGTATCGAGACCTCCTTTTAATTCACAAATGCACAGCAAAAGCAATCAGGCGCTCTGTTTCTTTGTAATTGAATATGCAAATGTGAAATCTTGCCGGTGTGTGTGCATGTGTGCATGTACATACCTTTTGCTGGATGGTGGAGTGTTTCTGCTCCATGTCCCTCTTCTCTTTGGCTGCATCCACCACCAGCTGGTCCAACTGCAAGAGACAGAAACCAGTGATGAGGCAAGCTCAACGAACCACCTGCTCACACACAAATATTCACACGCGAGATGGGAGTCGATTTCAAGTGAAACTGTCAACTGTTCAAGTCAAATTGCTACTCATCCCTTAAATGATTCACTCTTGAGTGTTGCATTCAAAATAGCACACAAATCTTCACAAGAGGCTTGTAAAGTTGGACGTTTTTGATAAAATTGGGTGACTTCAAAGGAATGGAACCCACAATTGACTTCCACACACACAATTCAACCAGATACCGATACAGATTCTCTCCTGCATTGCTTCATTTTACATATTCATTTTGACGCAATTTTACAACATACAATGATGACAGGACATGAAATTTCATCTACTACACTTTCAGCACAGCTCCTTCAGTATTATTTGGAAAGGTGTGGGTGAGCGATTGTTCTGATGCATTTTTCTTTCCTTTTCCAATCTTGGAGGCGTAAAAGAGTTTAGCAGATAAAAATTTGTTCCACGGGCTGGATGTGGAAAAGGCAAGGCCCTCTCGCCTGCATAAAACCTACTGTGCTATAGAGGCTTCATCATGTGTGAAATTGGATGGGAGATGATTGATTCTCCTCTTCCCTGTGAGCTACCATTGCATGTGGGGAAGAACACAAAGGGTCCTTTGAACAGAGAAGAATGCTGCAAATTAAAAATGGACTGGATAAAGTGCTACAGGTCACTGGGTGATGCCAGAGCATAAGGATGCATGCATGGTGGTTTGCCTTAAAGCTGTGAAATTCTAGTTGATGTTTTGTTGCTGCAAAATGATCTAAATAAGCACTTTGCCTCCGACACAAAAGGATCACTGTCTGATTAAAGGTCACTGATGGAGGGGGAAAATGCAGAGGAATGCATGTTAATAACGGTTAGCAGGGTGAGCAGGTTTATAGATTTAGTTCAGAGATTGGTATGGAAGCCAACACTATGCAAAGCTGTAGGAGGCCTTCTTAGTAGGTGCAGATCATTTGTAATACAGTGTCAAACTCCACATCTATTAGGCCTGGATCTTCCACTATTACATGGAAGGATGTTTGAATTGACCCTCTGATTTTTGTTCCACCTACACCAATGAATAATTTGCTTGTATTTATACACTTTTTGTCATAAATGAACAAAGCTTACTTGATAGAGAGTTTTTTCAATGTTAGTCAGTTATTTATTTATTTTTTTTATTTGATAAGGACAAAGCAATTGAAATAGATATATACTATGAAAACACAAAAGATGTACTGCACATTGAGTTTGTGGCTCTTGCTAACTTCCAAATTTTTATCCATTATTTTCAGTGACTGATTCAAAGGTGAGGTCATGTATTTAACTGTGGCTGAGGAGCTTTACTCCAGACAGTAATACAATATGCAGAACGGAAAAAGATCATCACATGCACATACACTTGAGCGAACTGTGTGAGTATGTAATGTGTTTATAGTTACAGTAAAGAGAAAGACACAGAAAAAACGGGAGAGACAGAGGTGATGACATGCAGCAAACGGCCCTGGCTCAGATTTGAACTCAGGACGCTGTGGTCAGGACTCAGCCTTGACAAATAGTACATGCTCGACCAAATGAGCTACCGGAGCACACCCAGTTTTGGATGTCTTCTTCAACGTCAGCAAAACCAAAGAGCTGATTGTTGATTTTAGAAAAAAGGAGGCGAAGACACACAACCCTGTTTACATCAATGGAGCTGAGGTGGAGCAAGTGAGCAGTTTTAAGTTCCTGGGAATCAACATAACAGAGAACCTGACATGGACGGCACATATCTCTGCCCTGGCTAAAAAAGCTCAGAAACGGCTGTATTTCTTAAGGAAACTTAAGAAAGAAAAATTCCCATGCCAAGTTCTTGTCAACTTCTACAAAGGAGCGATTGAAAGCATCCTGACTGGAAACATCACAAACTGGCATGGGATGTGCACGGCCCAGGACAGGAAGACTCTGCAACGAGTGATTAAAACTGCTCAAAACATCATTGGTACCCATTTACCAAGCATCAGTGATATCGGGGAGGTGAGGTGCCTGCGCAGAGCCAAAAGGATACTAAAAGACAACACCCACCCCAGCCACAGCCTGTTCTCCCTGCTGCCGTCAGGCAAAAGATACAGAAGTATCCGCTGCCATACCACCAGACTACAGAGCAGCTTCTTCCCTCAGGCTGTGAGACTACTTAATTCACCATCTGCACTCCTCCATGTTTATAATTTTATTTTTATACAATCAATTAATCAATCAAGAGGGAACCACATTTTAATTTCATTATACAACCTGTTGTATAATGACCAATAAATTTCCTTGTATCCTTGTATCTATATACAGTACAAGAAGGGCGAACGCAGACTCCACCTGCTGCGGAGACCAAAGTCCTTCAGAGTGCGGGAAGCCCTCCTGAGGACCTTTTATGACTCTGTGGTTGCGTCTGCCATCTTTTATGGTGTAGTCTGCTGGACCAGCAGCATCACGGCAGCAGAAAGGAAGAGACTCAATAAACTGGTGAAGAAAGCCGGCTCTGTTCTGTGCTGCAGCCTCAATCCAGTGGAGTAGGTGGGGGACAGGAGGGTGACAGCTAAGCTGTCTTCAATTATGGACAATGTTTCCCACCCACTACATGAGACTGTAAGATCCCTAGAGAGCTCTATCAGTGACAGGCTTCTTCACCCATGGTGCATGAAGGAGAGGTACCGCAGGTCCTTCCTCCCCTCTGCTGTCAGACTTTACAATCAGATCTGCTCCCAGTAGACCAACAGCAAAGTGCAATATTCTACCACATGTGCAATACCCTCCTCCACATCCCACCATAACGGCACCACATATGCATATTAATTTATTATACCGCACTCAAATCTGTATATGCACTGCCTATTCACACTGCCTTTCTGTATAGGTACATTGTAACCTAATATATGTATACTTGTATATTATATATATGTATACTTTTATATCCTTTTATATTTTATATTCTTATTTTTACACAGTCCACTTATGTGCACTTAGTGCACTGTATGTGTGTGTTTATGTGTATGCGTGTACTGCTGCTGTCAACACTGTGAATTTCCCCACTGTGGAATAAATAAAGGCATATCTTATCTTAATAACAAGAATTCAGGCATGAAAATGCATTATTTTATGCATTAATACCTCACAAATTATCAGGCAAAAAGATCAAATGGTTCACCCCTTTATTTGAGGGGCCACAACGCTGATGAATCAATGAGTAACTGATGCTTGACTAATTATGATTTGATGATGTTACATCATGATCATGCTTAATAAAATTTATGATGATGTACTTACTTGTTCGCTTCATCATTTAGTCACATGATACTTCTCAAACAAGACTACATTTTTTTTTCAAGAATAAGTAGAAAAAAGGGTTGTTAGGACGTCAGAAAAATGTCAAATGTATATATGTGTAGCTCTGTTACTACCAAAAAAGTACATTCCCCCTGCTCCTTTGTGCTTGTGACTGTTCCATGTAAATTTGTTTTTTTCATAGTGAGTCGTTTAAACTCCTGCAACTGATGTACTGTATAGCCCTCCTGCTCCAATAAGCAGCAGTCAGTTGCTGAAGGTAGGCTTTTTGTATCAGCAGGGCTATGGAGAGTCGGAACTGGCCTCTCAGCTATCACACTGCAAAAGTCAGCCCAGTGCAATTTTAGATTCACAGCATTTTCTCCCTTCAAATTAGCCATGTTCACATATCCTACTCAAGGTGACAGCCCTCAGACTAGTGGCTCTGCTTTCCCACTGTTGCAGAGACTTCCAAACCCTGATACTGGAAGCTTATACTATGTCAGCTGAGAACTTGTGTATGTAAGCTACTCACACATATGCTTGTTTTGCTTTGACTTCAGATCAAGCCTAATTATCCTACAGATCAGCAATATTGTTCCAAGAATCACTGAATCACTTAATCACAGAATGACTGGATGTAAGGTGTCTCACCATGGGCTTCTGATGAGAGGGGCCGGGGATAGCCACGCCACTGCTGGTGCTCTCAGCCTTCTTGGTGAGCTGCACATACACCTTTCCGTGGTCCTTGGACACTAGGCAGTGATAGAGGTCATCATATTTGACCTCAAGGAAGATTGCCTCACGGTCCACGTATTCACCTGGTTTTAGGAAGTAAACCGCCTTGGAGGAGATGAGCACGCAGTAGGTGTCAATGGGCTCCACTGCAATGAAACTGAGATTGGTGTAGGTTTGAGAGTAGAGATCAGGAATTACACACTACAGATTTTAGTTTTTGTACATTGCCCATTTCTAGACATAAGCGTATTAACCCAGGGAATACTACACACCACTAACGGTTCAGGAGTTATGAGCAAAAACATAAATATGTAATGTAAAAATCTGGCCCAAATAGTGTATTTTTGTTGCCTGAGTGGTGGGTGAGATTTCCATACAGCTGTCAAGTTAGGTCACTACAGCTCCTACAGTTTCTGATATTCAGATAGTGTCAACGGTGAAAAATTAAAGACAGCAATAAAGTAAGAAAGAAAAAAGCAAGGAAGAAAGACAATGAATGAAAGACAGAAAGAAAGAATAACAGTACAAACAATGTAAGAAGAGGCCTTTAGCACCTTAAGTACTAAAGCAATCTGAAGAATTGGGCTCCAGCTGCTACAGTGCTTGGACCCCTAAATGTATCTAAAAAAAAAAAAAAAGTGAAAAGACAGGGGCTTACAACTCAGAGTGAATGTTGTCTGTCAGGTGAAACAGCTGCTCCTGACCATCAGCTTGAGTAGTGGAGTATCGAGGCAGAAGACCCTGAGGTCCCTTACAGCACCGAGGCTTCCTGACTCGTTGGATGCTTAGCCTGCAAAAGAGGGCAAACAAAGAATGAGGGCCCAAAGTTCCTTTTTATTTTTATTTTTGCTGCACTTCCCAATTTACCAGGTTATCAGAGTGGCACCACAGTATCACAGTGTACAGTACTTTGATGTATTTTATCCTTGAATTTTTTTGTTAATAATGTTTGAGTGTCTGTATGAGGCACTCTTTCTTTGTTCACCCATAATGTAGTAGCCATTGCTGCTCATAATAACTACCAAGTTCTCCTATTAACTCTCATTAACTTCCATCACTCCCATCATTATCCAGTTTCCCTTTGAGGATCAATGAACTATTTCTGATTCTGATTCACATCATAAGACCATAGCAGATCCCAGGGAAAATAAACTGCCTTATACCAGGGGACTTATTTATAAATTCCACAATGTATTCCTCATCAAAATGTTATGTGTTACCAAACGTACATATGGATAAAATACATAATTGGATTTTGCTGCCAAATGTTACCCTAATAATCTTTAAATGGTATGTTCATGCACAAGGCTCCCAGGAGGTTTCATTTCATGCAGCACAAACTAGGCTGTAGTCTCCAACCACGTAATATCCCAAAATTTGGTGGAAAGGTCCATCATGAGACAACATGGAGGTCTATGCTCTATAGAGGGCTTTCTTGTTTATAAGTAAATTGTCTGATTTTAACTAGCATCCTATAGTTCTGTCTGCTCCCAGCATAGTGGCCTCTGGTGGTTCCAAAAGATTAGATTAGATTATCAGATTAGAAAGTCTTTATTGTCCCCGAGGAGCAATTTGATTTACAACAGCAGTCGTCAACCAAATTCATACCATAAAAAAACACACAAACAAAAAAAAACAGTACAATACATAGAAACATAAATACAAATTAAAGCTGCAAGCAGCGTTGGACGGGCCCTCGCCCCCCCCGTGCACGTCGGGGACGGCGCGCGGATGTCCTAGTGTGTGCTTCACATGAGTACTCGCAGCTGTGTCACGGTCAGACCAAAATGCAGGCAGACAGACAAAGCCTCATTCAATCCAATGGAGAAAGAATTAGGGGCTTTTATTTTGAAAGGTTGAGGAGGTCTTAGTCATCAGGTCAGAGTGTGACGGACATGAGTACTGCATCTGTGAAAATAAGAGCTTTTATTTTGGAAGAGCCCGGGGCTTTTATTTTGAAAGGCCCAGGATGTCCTAGTGTGTGCTTGACATGAGTACTGGCAGCTGTGTCACTGTCTGACCAAAATGTATGTGGATGTGTGTATGTGTGTGTATGTGTGCGTGTGTGCACGTGCATGTGCATGTGCGTGTGTGTGTGTGTGTGACATGAGTACTTGCAGCTGAGTCATGGTCTGACCAAAATGGAGGCAGACAGAAAAATCCTCATTCAATCCAATGGAGAAATGCAGAAAACCCACCCCTGTTTGAGGTGGCACAGCTCGGTCACCGTTTGAGTGACAGACTTCATTTTAAGTTTAAAAGTGTCACAAGACCTTGATCTACAAATCTCGTATTTCTAATCTGATAATCTAATCTAATGTGTGTGTGTTGGCATTCCTGAGGCAGCTAGAGTGTGTCACATGTCCAGGCAGAGAGCAGAGCAGAGCAGAAAACAGCACACAAAACTCCAAAAGTGTTAAACTACTCTTCATAGCAGCCAGAAACTTTTCAAATTTTTCACCAGTCCTGAGGTGCGTGCCGAATTTGGTGAGTTTTTGAGCATGTTTAGGGGGTCAAATTAAGGCCTAATGACACAGAGAAATAATAAGAAGAAGAAGAAGAGAAAAACCTTACAATAACAATAGGGCTTCGCACTGAAACAGTGCTCGGGCCCTAATAATAGATGTCATCAAGTGAGTTGTCATGACCATAGATGTAAAGTAGGACACAAGTCTAAAGCTTATTCAGAAACCCTAGAGCTGAGGGAACAAATGATCTGAGGTACCTGTTTGATCTGGCCCTCTTAGGGAAGGTATACCTCTTTCCTGACGGCAAAAGTCGAAACTCAGCATAAAGAGGGTGATGTGGGTCTGCCAAGAGGACCTTTGCCCTCTGAATGGCTCTTGCTTGATCAACATTGTCAAGCTGCTGCAAGCTAGTGCCAGTGATTTTTTGGTAAAGTTTAACAATACTTCCCAGCCGATTTTTATTAGAGATGCTAAGGTTCCCATACCAGCAAATCACTGCAAAAGTTAAGACAACTCAAAAGACTGCTTCAAGACATAGATAGAAAAGTTGACATGCAGAGTATGGTTCACCCCTCACTCAGCCTACAAATATAGACATTTTTACTAGTCTGGTAGGTTTTCAGATTGCCAGTGTCACACTGTATGCAAGTCTCAATTCCAAGTGCATACAACTAAATTGGGCATTTGGGCTGTCTCTTGTGAGTGCAACCCGTCATAACAGTAAAACTGCAAATTCAGGCTGGAAATTTCTTAGCAATAAATATGAGAAACGTACAATTTACCCTGTGTACATAATGATTAATGATGTCAAACAGGTCTCCTGAATCATCATGAACACATCTCTTGAAAACAAGTCTTCATTTTTTAAAAGGCATACGGCTTTTGAGATGCTCACTTTACACCAACAACTATTTTTTAGTGTTTTATTGCATGAGCTTTACAAGTCTGGTTCACTTAAATATAGGAAATAAGCATGAATATTTTCTATATTTCAGGGGGGTGCTGAGTGTTTTGTATATTGACTTGGTTAGACAGGACCTGTGTGTAGGACCAAAACCACTTTATACCACTGAGGTGAATAGTAAGTTGATGATAAAAGGTATTTGTATAGATTTAGTGCATGCTGCCATGCAGTGCAATACTACTGACTCTTGACAACAAGGACCACAATAGAAATCCGTTTTTAACTTTATTGTTTCATCCCTAATGACTCTTAGCATATGCAAGGGCAATTGTATTTCAAAAGAAGTTGTTGAACTGAACTAGACTACCTCAGCTAACCTAAAGGACCTACCTGTGGTTACTCAGGCTGGCCATATCCCGGACCGTTTGTGCTGTCTCCGAGGCAAAGTCCAATGCACCAGCCACTGGTTTGGTCACTGTGCCCACCAGCCCTTTACCTAGGCCTGAGAAGAAGCCACTGACCCCACCCTCAGTCTTCACCCCTTCCACTGTGGAAGTGATGATGCTGGTCATGCCACCAATAATACCTGCAAAACATATTGTATTGTAACTGAATGATTACAAAAATTTGCTGGCATTTTTTTCATAATCTCTTTGAATAACCTGTGCAACAAGACATGTAGAAGTTTCACTGTTCAGGTGTCCAGCCTTTTCGTAGCCTT